>JAVDOI010000009.1:18955842-19078342 GCA_032191485.1 Leptoclinus maculatus
GCCTATAATTAAAGCATCACTCACAGTTGTTAGTGATGGAGCAGTGTTGTTGCTGGTTGACATGCATGTTGAGGGGGAGTGGAGTAATGGCTGTTTTTAGGAGGCAACAAGTCCACACCTAGGTGCCATTAACAACAACAGACATCTCGCTGCCATGTGACACTGATGTGCTGATGGATTTGTAAATATGTGTGTGTGTAGAATGAACCTGCATGGAACTTGTCAAGAAGTTTACTCCACTTACAGTAAGTTGTTTATATTTGTGGAGCACATACACGCACACAAACACACACACACACACACACACACACACACACCTGTATTGTCAAACTAATATGTACAACACGTGTATTAGCATTTAGCTGCTTTTCATTCAAATTATGAAACTCCTCACTATTGAGATGACGTCACATTCTTCTGTCGACTCAATAGTGATAACTACACTATTAATGTTTAGAAGAAAAAGGAAATCAGAGGCCTGAAGTAAAATATTATTTTGTATATCTTTATACATTATTAAGAGCAGGTCACAGGTACGTAACTATAGTTATTGATAACTGCTTTGACATACTTATGAAACCGAAGGATTGAAGCTAAATATAAAACAGTAAAGTTGACCAATGTAGTCAGAATCATTATCTTTACCGGTGGTGACAAAGTCAGCAACAACACACACATACAAGGTGACCCTTCACTGATAAAACACGATGTGCAAACAGTACTAAGAAATTGCGTTATATTCTTGCTTTGAAGATAATGAAAATGTACATAAACCTGAGGCACACACACACACACACACACACACACACACACACACACACACACACACACACACACACACTTGTCATGACAGATATGACTTGCCTGCATGTCTCTCTCTGAGGGAAAGCAGCTCATTATCTGTTCAATAAGCTATTATCAGCAGGAACAACCCCGCACACATACAGTAATGGATGTGTGTGTGATTAACTGATTCATAACTCTCTGCGCTGGCGTTTTGAATCAAGGTCTGATTACAATGGTTTCATGTAGAAGGAGAAATGCTCCATTTCTGTGGATATTTCTCAGCGGCGTATTGTGTAAGTGTGTGTGATTGTAACGTGAAGATCAGCTGAGAGAGAGAGAGCTTTCAGATGGTTACAGCTGCAGGAGCCTTTCTGACTGGGTTATTGATTAGATGGATGGCCCGGTGGAAAAAGTGGAGATGAAGGGGGAGTGACGAGGAAAAGTGAGGGAGGAGTGGAGGAATGCAGCAGCTGCAGTTCAAGCCGTGAAGCTCTTTGAAACGCATGTCTGAGACTGTGTGTGTGTGTGTGTGTGTGTGTGTGTGTGTGTGTGTGTGTGTGTGTGTGTGTGTGTTTATCGAAAGCACAAATACCAATGCTATCTAATCTGTCCTACACACTTGAAAGGTGACTGGGGAATATAAACTCCACATTTTCTTCCTTGAGCTGTGGGTGGGGGTGGGGCTTTAGTTTGGGTGGCTGGGTTATCTGTAGACCTGTACTTAACTCTGAAAACCCACGCTGGTCTAACGTTGGCGTAAAGGACTTTAACACCCTGACACTCTGTAAGGGAGTATAATTCAAATCTTAACGTCTTTTTGAAGTTAAATGATGGATTATTTATGTATTCCAGATGCTTTTCTTCCTTTTGTTTTGAATTCTCATTTCCCCTTCTCTGTTACATTAAGTATTTACTGTTTTGAAAACAAACAAGACATACTGAAAGTTAATTTACAAATGACAAATACTGGTAGAAAGTACTACTCTGAATTAGAAAACATGTTTATGTCTTATGTTCTTGTCTTCAGTGCTGTAAAACTTAAGTTTGAAGAAATTGTCCCTGCAAACTTTCTTTAACCTCCAACAGGCTGAATTTATTTGACTGATTAATGTTCTTTGTAACGCAAACTTTAAATAGACAAAGCAAGTAGAAAGTCAAAAAGGATATGAGTAAAGACAAGAGAGGTATGACTGAAATGCAGAGACACCAGATTTGTGTGTAATCAACCGATAGGGAACAAGAGAAAGGGAGATAAGAACAAAGATAAGAACAAAGATGGTGCAGAAATAACTCTCATTCCTCCATCGCACAGTACTCAGGCAAGAGAAGGAGAAACAGATGGAGGGAGGAGGGAGGACCGGGTGGTGAACAGGTAGAGAGTGGGAGGAGTGGAAGTCAGTAACAGAAAGAGAGAGGGCTTCATTCAGCAGGAGGGCAGAGAGAGAGAGAGAGAGAGAGTTTTCCACTGGTGATAGAGGGAGAGAATCCGTGTGTGTGCGAGAGAGGACTGAAGGCATTTTGAAGGGTGTGTGTGTGTGTCATTAAACGAGACATGGGCTCCACGGCCAGCAACACCAATGCAAAGCCCAGCAGGGCCCTCCCACATCGCCGCAAGAAGAAACACAAGGTGTGTGTGTTCTGCTTCATCTGTTGCTGCTCTTTTCTCTCTCTCTTCACCTCCGTTGGTCTGTCAGTCTGAGCTGTGTCATCAACTCAAAGAAGTCAGGAATCAGGAAGCTGTTTTGCAATTGGGTCACTTTACGGGAAGCGAGCCGCAAGTAATTTCACACATTGATCATGTTAGCTGTTGGTTTTCAGTCCAACATTTTTAAAACACTGTTTCATTTGGATCATGAATGTCATGGAAAAGTTCAGAAATATTACACTCAGGTCACAACAGGGCATGAGCTCTATTTATTCCTACCATCATCTTCTCTCTAACCATTCCAACAATGTCTTGTATTTCTACACAGTTTACATTGTCTCTGTTAGAAACCTTTTGGCTCTCTGTTTCCCACTCTTTCCTGCCGCCGCCTGTCTGCTCTTTCACTTTACTGACGCCTCAGACACCAGAGGGACTTTATGGCTCTCTCTGTCTGTGTGTGTGTGTGTGTGTGTGTGTGTGTGTGTGTGTGTGTGTGTGTGTTGGTTTCCATTGTAAATTTCAATACTACTGTTGTAAAACTTTTTTATTTTGTGTGTTCGTGTGTGTGTGCTAGAAAGTTATGGTAATGTTTTCAAATGTGAGAATATGATCATGATATTCTGTTTCGGAGCACAGCAGTGCACTTTGGTACGCTCATCAAGTTCAGGTGTGTCCAAGTCCTCGTGTGTGTGTGTGTGTGTGTGTGTGTGTGTGTTGTGGTCTTGTGTAGGCAGCTTTACAGTCTTTGTGGTAGACTAAAATGTATTTCAAATACAGTATATAAAGGGCATTCTTTGATGTTAGTCTCTAAGTCTAAATTTAATAATGTGATCCTATTCCTTCAGGTCAGGGATGTGATATCACAGGCAGGTCTTTTTCAGGATGTTCTTTTGTTCATTCTTAATTGGAGGCAACCTTTAAAAGTTGTATTTGACTGGGACGCTCTTTCCTTACTTTTTTCGGGTCAGTTAAAGCTGCTGCTGATGTGAGCAGTTCAAGATTGGGTGTTTTCAGCCATGATGGATGTTATTTTCTTGATTGTTTTAAGACAAGATAGAATCTTAAGCTTGCTCTAATATTTGGCTTTTATCAGCATTATTACACATGGTCACAACCTCTCCAACCACAGCTGACCTTTACAGAGGTTTTCTGTAGTGAACTTTGAGGCCAGTGATTGCATCACTTATCTGTGATAAGTACACATTTTCAAACGCACGATGGCAAATGTCATTCAATCATTCATTGTTCACTATATAGTTCATGACATAATGCTTTCCCAAAGTCATGCTGAGAAATATTTAACCCTTGATAGTGTTCTAAAATCATCTCACAGTGCATCGTAGAAATAAGTGTACAATCCATCACTAACAGAGCTGCACAGACCGGGGGGGGGGGATAGAATGACCTGACTATATCTAACACACTATATAGTCCTCCACATAGAATTCCCTATATAGTGTGTACTGAATAGTGATCAATTTCTGCTCACATCTGTCTGAAGAGTCTCTTCATCCTCTCTTCTGTGCAGCGCGAGGAAGCCCTGAAGCAGAAGAAGGGGTTGTCGCTGGAACTGGCAAACCTCCGAGACGAACTGGGTAAGAGACGGTCTCTCTGCACATCCACACACCACCATGCTCTCTCTCTCTCTCTCTCTCTCTCTCTCTCTCTCTCTCTCTCTCTCTCTCTCTCTCTCTCTCTCTATGCATTTGCATATGACACGCAAATACGAAGCTTATCAAGGACAGGTCAACTGCCATTTAAAAGCTGGTGTATTTCTGTTGTAATACTGAGGTGCAGCTGCTTCTCATTCTTAGCAAAGGCTCAGAGCAAGAGCAGGATGAAACCTGCCAACATATCTGTCATCCGCACTGTGCACCTGTGTTTTTCTGAGTTTATTATGTGCACACGAGGACCAGTACATTATACATTAACATCAATGAGTTGTTCGGGTTTCAATTTTGAGACATTATTTTAATTACAATGAACAGGTAAAACAATGTGACAGCCTAAAGCAGTCTCCACATTTCATTTGACAATGTCGGTGCAACTGGGTTGGATTTAGAATTAAATCTGGATTGTTGCTTTACAGCACAAACATGAATAGCTTTATGGCAGAAAACAGTAAAGTCAAATATAAACTTTTGAATACTGTTCAAAAGCGGTTCTTCTTCTTTCCTTCACTGATAACTATTTGTATTGTATTGTATTGTATTGTATTGTATTTGTATTGTATTGTATTGTATTGTATTGTATTGTATTGTATTGTATTGTATTTGTACTGTATAATTCAAACACAAAATCTACATTTTAAATAATTTTGGCCCTAAAAGAAGAATTAAATCATTCAAACTTAAATTGAGTTGATGTCCCCACCGTTGGAATTTGAATTTTTGATTTGTTTTCCAGTCCAGAAAACGGGAAGTGACCCTCCATTATTACTGAACCACAACGGTGCAACTGGGTTCTAAATACTGAGTTCATCTATTTTTCTTCTCAGTGGTTAGATTAAAGAGGTTGAAAGTCCCAGCGAAAGACATTATCTTCTGTACTGTAAGAAGTTTCATGCTAGGCTTCCATTGTTTTATTTGACCAATGACTGGTGATTTGTTTTAGGCAACTGTTGCTTTGTAGGATTTGTATCTCTTTCTGCCCTTTGAATTGTCAGTCTGGTTGAACCATTGTACTGTGTTTCGTTCTCTAGCAAAATAACTATTATTTGCCCACACAAGTCCACTACTATGAGTATCAACATACAAAGGCCTCTCCTAATTCCACCACTGCACTTCACAACCATCAAGTGAAACATCCAACATAATTGTGGCAGATAAGTAATACTTGAATGACAAGAGATCACCTGGCACTGCTGCTGGTTTCCTAATCATGTTCAGAAAATGATTAGGAAACAGTTTTTCCAGTCAAATGTCTCTGTGTGTGTGTGTGTGTGTGTGTGTGTGTGTGAGGTATGTGACTCAGTAGTTTGGCAGTCTGCCATTTAGTCTGTCATTGAGACGTTGAGTTCTACATTGATGGTTACAAACAATGTCCTTACAATTTGTTGCTTTCTATTTGGGGATCTGAACACATCAACTGACAATCCACTGGAAATAATTACGCTTTGTGTGCTAAATAATAACTGATACTGGTATGTATGTATTTAGTCAGTCATTTAGTCACTCTGCCTGTTTGGCTGATACAACAGGATTAAAAAAGAGCTCACACACACACACCTACTGTCACGCTAACACACCATAGTGACACACAAACAGTGCACTGTATTTACAGTACATGGCAACATGAAGGCATGTATTTCTGCACACAAACATGCACGTGGAAATATGCACTCACACACATGCATATCTGTATATTAAGAGTAACCGCGACTAATTTAAGTATAAGCATTTCAGTACACTTTGCTCTGAATGCCATGTTACATTTGGCTTCCATATGTACACTCACACTTCATGCACACTGCTGCACATGGCAGGCACCACACACACACACACACACACACACACACACACACACACACACACACACACACACACACACACACACACGCAGCAGCAGAGCACATCCTGAAAGCCTTTTTCCTGTTCACCAAAAAAAAAAAAACTCTCTTTCCACTGTCCATCATTCTGAGCCACAGTGACTATACTCTTTTCTTTTACTGCGTGTTTGACCTGTGGCTCATCTCTTTACGCACAGAGCTGAGGAATGTCAGCTATGTATAGATCCCTGCTGTTACCACACACACACACACACAGCTTTCTGTTAAATCTTCATAGTCTCCAAGTCAAACTGAACAGGAATGACCTGTTCCCGTCTCATTGGGTAATGCCAGGTGGTTTTAATAGTTTGCCTGTGAAGTTTTACAATGTGGAGTTACACTGGGGCCCCTGGGGAGAGTGCAAGCCCTCCTATAATGTATTAGATGGCAAGCGCTAGGCTCTTGCCTGTGATTCAGACACTTAAACCTGTGTTAAAAGAACTGTCACTAAATAACTGTTAGTGCCATTTGCTATATTTTCCCTGGAAAAGGCAAACACACATCTCCACCACATCTGTAGCAAAAACAAAATGTATACAGGTAGACATTTTCACACTAGGGAGAAGACGAGGGGTCTCTTCTGAAATGATGTCATTATATTTCACCGCCACCTGCCAAGCACCTGCTGTTACACACAACACACACACACAGTTTGTGTTGTCCAGTCTGTGATAGAGAGCAAGCTTGTGTTTAAGCTGCTCTCAGCTGTCGCTGGCTTTGTGTCTCCATCACCATGGTGACAGGCGCTTTCACTCACACTATAGGGCTCCATTCAGAGGGAAACAGCAACTGTCCCAGCTACAGCCAGTTGTTAGCAAGCAGTTACATCTTGTTATTCCAGGCACAAGTCAGTGTGTGTGTGTGTGTGTAAAGTTGTTTTTTTATTTTTTTATCAAATGTACCGTTCAAGCGATGGCATCCATATGTTCCTGGTGGATGACTGGTTCTGCTGCTCCAATACAGAACGCACTGAGTGATAGATCACTGCTTTAAAAGCTAACCAAATATTTCAGAATAGAAACAGACTTGAATCAAAATGGCGTGTGATGATGACGATGACGTAAAAGACAGAGAAGCATGTATGTGCTTGTGGGGGAGCGAATGAGTCCTGCTGCATACTTCTGAGCTGACTTGCAGATGTTTCAGGGTTGTCTGCTGTAAGAGTAATTAAATTGGAATGTGGTTGTCAGGGAATGCTGAGGAAGACAAGACACACAAACACAAAGACAAATATGTTATTCACTACCTCTTGAGACACTGACTGTTCCAGGCATGTCCCATCTCAGTATAGTCTGGACTAACATAATGTGATATGATGATTGTTGTTAAAACGGTAAATGGTCAAAATAGTAGCTCAGTATTGGCTAACCAACTTCACATCTGGCCTCCACTCCCCTAACATCTGTCCTCAAAAAGGATTTCTAACTGAGATCTTATGTTGTGTAACTGCTGATTCCAAATCAGGTCATTCTGTTTTTGGTCTTGTATATACATAGTGTATATATCTGTTTGTGCTCTAATACAATTAGTCATTCAGGTTTGTTTTCTATCACTGCATTTTTGAGATATTGTTTCACAAAATGTTTCATTCTAGTTGAGTTTATGCTCTTCTTGTACTGTACATTCTTAATAAAAGAATGCTTTACTGCTAATTTCATGTGAAATATTGATCCCTAAACTGAAGTCCAGGTACTTTCACTGCTCGTTGAAGTGTTTTCAGTCAGAAGCACACACTAACATTTCCTCCGGCTCTTCTTGTCTCCTTCCAGTCGCATCGTCACAGTGCTGCGAGCGTCTCCAGAAGGGGAAGGAGGAGGTGCGCGTCAGCTTGGAGGAGGCCTTGAACAGGCTGCAGAAGCAGCACAAGGAAGAGCTTGTGCAGCTGGAGGACAGGTGCGGCATTTACTTCTGCTGATGTGCTCACAGCTGAACACTCAGCCTCACACACAGTACATGGAATTTAGAAAGAAATATATATAACTCCTAAGTGTTACCACGCTGTTGTTTAGAAATGATAGCCTGCACTGATTCCACTGTTCTCTGCATGTAACTTGTGTCTCGAATTGAATGTTCCTCTTTGTGTGTCAGATTGAGGAGTTTTTACCAAACGGAGTGGGACAAAGTCCACCAGACGTACCAGGAGGAGGCCAACAAATGTCGCATGTTGATGGAACAGCAGGTCGGAACACACACACACACGTACACACACACACACACACACACACACACACACACACACACACACACACACACACACACACACACACACACACACACACACACACACACACACTGTGTTGTTAAAGTCAATCCTCTTAAGTGTATACAGTAACAAGGAGTTACCTGTAAAATGATCTTTAGAGCCTACGTCTCTCACATAAAACTAATCTTATTATGTAACATTGAACACAACAGGTAACAAATACAACCCTCCCTCACACAATGCAACACGACATGTCATACGTGGATTTAATGGATTCATAAATCGCTGAACAGCTAACACGTGTGCAAGAAAACAGTTTGATGTGTGGTCAGTGCATGTTTGTCTGATCATCTCTGAATCTTGAGCGTTATTATCTGAGATAATAACTCTGATTGGTTCACAGGAGGTTGGTGTGACACCACGCAGCTGCTCATAAAACAACCTCTGCCAGAGATTCATGACTGTCTCCATGGTTAGGCCTCTGAATCAGTTGATTGCAGTTATCAGTAAACGTACTGCAGCCTGAACAATAACGTGAGGCTTAAGTTACTGTATGGTCAGCAGTTACATGCGTAACCAGTTTGATCAGAAAGGAGCCTTTCAAAACAATGTCCACACTTTTCATCCATGTAAACACGTTGTGTTTGTGCTGCAGCATCACCTCCCACCTCCCCACAGACACGTTCAACTTGTTGTCTGATCCAAAGATGTGACCCAAAAGTCTGCACTACAGTTGTAATAGAAGAATCACAATGCTTTATCTAATAACCAGATACTGACAAGGACAGTACCAGAAGCTCAAACGAAGTAGTAAGAGGGAGAGATTCGATCAGACATTTCTTAGTTTCACTTGGCTTCACTTAAGTCCTTTGCACACCGCCCTGATTTGTGCCTACATCCTTTAGGTGGAGGAAGTGAGGAGCCGACAGGAAGCAGAGAGGAAAAACCAGGAAGTGAGTCACAGCCAGAAGATGGAGTCTCTCAAACTGCAGTATGAGACCTCCATACAAGGTGTGTGCAGGACCAACATATACAACACCTTTCACAGCTCAACATCTGGAATAGTCTATTATTAGTCTAACAAAGCTGAGGACTTTACGCACTTAACCATCTTAAGCGATTTATATGTTGAGCTGTTCAGGCATTTATCATTTTGATATGTTGAATTACATTTTCAAGATGAGTCATTACTGATTTGTCAGGCAGTTTGCTCGATCATTTTATGCTAATGTGTGTTTGTGCATTTCAGAGGTGAAGAGGATCCAGCAGACGGACCTGGAGAACCTGAACAAAACACTGAAGGACACTGAAACATCTCTTTCTGTAAGAGACCTTAACACTGAAGTTTCAAAAGAAGGTGTACAACGTCAACGTCGTAATGAAACAAACAGACACTTATTGTAACGTTTTTAAAACGTTCCTAGAACCAGAAACATATTGTACTTCAAGGTGTAGTTCCCCCCCCCCAAAACAATATAACTGTATATAGGACTCACATTCCGAGGCTGTCTTTGGTCCCACAAAAGGTTTTCTATCAAATGGCATTGAGGAGAGCGGAGACGAATTTTCGCTAAGCTATTGCTAAACAAAACATTTCCTGATTAACCTGTGCAATGCTTTGTTTAGCAATGGTTTAGCAAAAATAGTGGATTTCCATGAGCCCATGAATGGATACCAGACAATTGGCTAATTCTGCACAATAGTTCAGAACGTTTTTCAGACATTTTATAACCTTTGTTTTGTATTTCAGTCGGCTTCCATCTGTTTGCAATGATATGCTTACAATTTTCGGGCTCTCCGCTTTCCTTAATGCCATTCAATAGAAAATCTTTTCTGGGTACTACGTACAATTTATTTCGTTTTGGGGTTAATTATCCTTTAAGAACAGAGCGAGTATTAACGGTGAGTTTCAATTGTTTGCCTAATTTTGAAAGAGCCTGGTATGCACATGCACTGATCTATTTACTGTATCCTTAGTGACTCACTGCAGGGTGCTTAGATGTTTAGTGTTTGCTCACTAAACAGCTGCTATCAAACAAGAAACGTTTCCAGTTTGGTTTGAAAAAATGCCTGAGAACACAGCAATATTCTTTTTGCACTTTGTCACATCTCAGGGCATGTCTGGAGTCTTTTTCTTTTCCTTTCTTTTCTTCATATTGGCAGTTCCATACTTAAGAAGCAACAGTTAGATGAGTTTACCTGCTACTGTCCTAACTTTGTAAGAACCAAAGCTCAGTGTTAACCCAATCATTCTTCTTTCTTTGTCCTCCTCTGTCCCTCTTACTAGGAGAAAATTGGTGAGCTGTCAGCAGAGAAGGGGGCTCTGAGTGAGAAGCTGAAAGCAGAGGAGGAGAGGAGGAGGCAGATACTCACTGACAAGAATCATCTGGTAAAGTTGGTTACATCTGCAGTAATAGCTTTCTGTTATTGTTACTCTCTGCTCAGACAGAACACAAAGATTTTGGAGGTTGTGGCCGATTGATAGACAATGTTGGTCTGAATCTGTTTCTCTGCTTCCCCCTGCTGGTTTGGGAGAGTCACACACTTACAACCTCTAGTTGTAAGTGTGTGACTTAAAACACATTTGACTTAATTCACATCCATTGTAGGATGTTTAGCTCACAAAAATGACATGATAAGCATGACCGCATGGTGACTTAGTAATCAATATTACTATCTGTGTCATTCAAGTTCCATGTGTTTGTTTGTTTGTTTGTGCAGAAGGACTCCCACACAGTGTACCTGGAGCAGGAGCAGGACAGTCTTAAGGTGGTGCTGGAGATCAAGAACAACCAGCTGCACCAGAAGGAGAAGAAGCTCATGGAGATGGACAAACTGGTAGGCACCAGTCTTTCTCACATATTATTATCATCTTGGAGTGTTGGTTGCACCACTGTGGTGGCATTTTCAGTCTCAGAAGAGTCTAATATTCCAACAATAACGTCATTTTTTGTACATTATTTTGAGGGGAGAATTGGTCAAATTGAAGATGAACACAAAACATACAGTCCAGCCATATTGACACTGTTCAGAGACTTGTATGCTTGTACACCCAACCGGTCTTTTTGTGTGGTGGTGTGTGTCACAGTTGGAGACTAATGTGAAACTAGAAGAGTGTCTGACGAAGGTCCAACAGGAGAACGAGGACTACAGGGCCAGGATGGACAAACACGCTGCTCTCTCCAAGTACGTACTCCAGGTGCTGTGTGTGTGTGTGGGAGATGGTGACTCATCTCTCTGCAGAGGCGTCAGTCTTACCATCTGCTCTTACAGCAGGATTGTTAAGTCTATCTACCTCCTGTTTTTCCTCCACTTCTCGCTCAGTTATCCGTCTCTGCTTCATGACTCAATTAGACCTGTAACTCAACCCAAATTATCATCATGAACGTAAAGAACAAATATGGCTATTTTTTGTTGTTGTGAGGACTCAAAGCTGTCAGCATAGCAGTGCATGTGCGCAGGAAGGTAGACAAGGCAGGCATGAAATGATTGCATGGGCTTATTGCAGTCCTGCGACAACCACAGAGACCTTGTCCTTTTCTCATAGCATCTGATTTATTGGGATGTAAAGAGAATTTCCAGTTAAAGCTGACAAATTTGTTGCAATAGCAGGAGTATATTTTGTTGGATCACACAAAATAACAGAGGTTGACCTCTGTTAGTTCTTGTTTGAGAGTTCAGTTTACCTTTGAAAAAAATTATTATTAAGCACTTATTAAATCCAAGTTCAGTTAATTCCTTTCAAATGGTTTTAACGTCCTTTTTAACGTTTCAAATCGTTTCAACATCAGAGTCCAGTCTGATAGCCTCAGTGTTTCTCCCCTCAGCTCACTCCAAGCTCTCTGTCTCCCCCTGCAGGCATCTGTCCAGCGAACAGGCCAAACTCCAGCAGACGCTGCAGAAAGAGTCCAAGGTCAACAAGCGTCTGTCCATGGAGAACGAGGAGCTGCTGTGGAAGCTGCACAACGGTGACCTGCTGGCGAGTCCCCGCCGCCTCTCGCCCACCTCGCCCTTCGGCTCACCGCGCAACTCTGTCTCCTTCCCCACAACTGCACCCTTATCGCCCAGATAACCCCAGCAACGAATGACAAACCATTCCTCTCCTGTGACCTCCTGCTTGTCCTCGTCACCTTTACAAGAGAAAGACTTCAGTCACAGCAGTGTTGCTGGATATTAATGATAAACTTGTACATTTGGAATAAATTGCATAAAAGACGCTTCTCTTGAAAGTAAAAAGACATTGCAGTGGCACCGATGCACTTATGTCTGAGAGTGGGACTGACCTTGCTCTCTACCAAATGCCTGGTTCTCCAACAAACCTTTCTTCTTTTTGTGAAGAAAGCATTAATAACAGGCACACCTCAGGCTCTGTACAAGGCGCCTCATTCTTGTTATGACTATGCTAACCTGTTTCTCCGATATGTTGTACAGTTTAAGTCCCACTCATCCTGTTCTTTAAGAGGTGGATGAGAAAAACCTTGGATTTGTGGAAAGAGACTCAAAGTTGTTTGGGTTTGGCAAATCATAAAATGACGGGTACCTCTCGGTGGATTAGCATGGATTCTTTTGCCTTTTCCCTTCTTTTTAAAGAGGACGTTTTTCCCCCCAAAGAGCGAAGTTCAATCACTTATTTGCTTTGGACCTCCGGAAGAAGTGGATGAACTTGGTGTCCTGTGGGCAAACAGGAACTCATATTCAGTTTGTTCATCTGAGGAACTGACCGAAATTACTGACATGATCCTTTGATCCAATGGATGTCTGTTCCTCCATGTAAACTCCTCACAACCTCTACCTGAATCTACTACGTGGAATGTAATCACCTTTGGATGTTAATCTGAGCAGCCCAGTTTAGAGACACAAACACTATCTCAGAGCCAAATATGCAGAAGAAGTGTGCTGGCCGGGACAGTATTCACCCCCTTTACCAATTCCTTTCAATCTCACATTAACAAAGACATAAGACCCCCCCCCCCCATCCCGCCCCACAGCCTCTAAATCACCTTGTGCCCAAACAGGAACAAGGCAAAGCTGAACTAGTGGCCGATCAGTTAATATCTGTCTTTGCTTTGGGTCACGTGAAAACCAGCCAGTGATCATTTCCACAGAGAAAACTCCCAGACTCTCCTTAACTGGCCGGTAACTGGCCTCTGTTTTACGGAATCACTTTGTCTGTCTAGTGTCTGTCCTGTAAAACCTCAGATGTACCCAGTTTGCCTCAATTCCCTATGTTTTATTTTGGACATGGAATAAATACAATATGACATTAGATCAAGGCAATATTGTTTAATTTTCAATATCAAAATAAATGCAATGGTTTACATTTCTGAAAGTCAAAAAAGGCGAGTACAGGATGCGAGTGAGAGGACACTGATTTCACCCAGTGTCAAATGTGTTTTCAGCTCTAGTAAGGAGACACATGTTGCTTCCACCACTTGCTCTCTATCGGCCATGAGGAACTTCAATGACGTTGCTTGCCGCTTTGCTGGGGTCGAGTTGAACTGGTGGCGGATGCTCGAGGTCAGAGGCTCGTACCATCATGACCACGGATTTGATGGAGTACCACCAACCATGCCATGTGTACCACACCACCCCATCATCGGTCATCGCTTGGTACGGCCCTTTGTAGTAGTGACCGTTCAAGTTGCCTGAATCGCACCTGTGATGAGGACGTAAAATAAAAAGAAATAGATGAGATACTTGGCCAGCAGTAACTACTGTATAAATATACTGGTGTGTGAGTGTGTGTATTGCCATTTTGAACTTTGCTCCCTTGTTTTTTCCTCTATTCATTTGCACATGTGGTTCTTCACAGCATAACTGTAGTGCCACAGTGAGATTGAAGTATTTAGTTTCTAAGTATTAAGTATACCTGCTGAACCACCAGCCTGACTTGCTGTGTCTGATACACCTGGCGTCGTTTTCCGCGTCGCCGCCATTTAGCCGGTCAAAGGTGCTGAACTTGACCCCACTGTCTGGACCGGTCCATTTCTTCCCAGCAGAGGGGGAACCGCGGACGTCAGCCAGGGCGTTTCCTGCATTCCCACTGTACTCTCCCACATGTAACTGGTACTGGTCCTTTGAGTGAACAGGGGAGTCAAAGAAAAGAGTTTTGAATGAATCATTGATGTTTCAAAAGCGCTTTGGTATTTTTACGTGGCGCCAGACGTCCTTGCTGTTGTTTCCATACATAGTCTAAATAAGGACCCTACTGTTATGGGAAATGAATAGAGGGCAAGGTTAAAGACTGAGACAGACGGACAGAAGAGAGGGTTACAAACTCTTTTTACAAGACAGAAAAATAATGCAGTGGATTACAGACAGAAATGAATGTAATACAGTCTGCAGAATTTAAATCATTTTCCAAAAGTGCGTTAATTCCACAAAGGAGAATGAGATTTTTTTAAATGTAAACTTGGTTCAAAATGTTGAATCCTGTTGAAGGAATCAACTTTTTGTTGCTACAACTCATATTACAACCCTCACCTATGAGACAAGGTCTCTATTTATTTTTACACTCTGTTTTTACAGTGTCTCTGTTTCACCTTTTCATCATCCACTTTGAAGTTCTTGTACTCTGCATAGTGCTGATTTCCCTCAAAGTCCTCCATGTTGATCCGCAGGTCATGGTTTCCTAGAAGACACCGAGTTACAGAGGCAACGATCCTATTATGAACAAATCATGTACACACACGCACATACAGATAGACACACCTTGTGAAGTGAGATCGTGTAGAGGTTTATTGCCCAACCAGAATTCTCCATCAGGTGAGTAGAGGTCTCCAAATCCATGCTTGTACTCCACCCACGCTCTGCACACACCGGGGGCACGTACTGATTTTACATTCACTCACAATGTCAAATTTCTCGACACATGCAGATTGTCAATTCCAATTTTTTATGTGTGTCAAGCTGACACACACACACACACACACACCTGTCAAAGCTCTCTTTGCCGTTTTTCCTCCTCTGGAAGACAGTCCATCCTCCTCCGTTGTTCATGTCACAGTAGACGCTCAGAGCGGTGTGAGAGCCGTCTGGACGTATCACATACAGCCCACTGGCCACGTTATCGTCTGCAAACACCTCAGAGCAGTCTGAATGCACAAAGGCAAGGCAAGTTTATTTGTATAGCACATTTCAACAACAAGGTAATTCAAAGTGCTTCACATAAAACCATTAAAAGCATCAAAACATAAGGCAAAAGAAAAGGAGATTTAAAAACAATTAAGAACATTCATTGAAACATTAAAAACAGTCATTAAAACACTAAAAAGCAGTGTAAGAAATAAAATACAGGAGTAAAACGCAGATTGCAAGCCAGAAAAACAAAACAATGAGCTAAAAGAGGCTAAACGGCTCTGTAACGGGGGAAACTGCAGAGTTGGGGATTATTCTCTGTGGGTTTGCCACTACAAGCAGCCCCTTTATCATTGAATAATTAAAAACACTAATTAGCATAGCTCTAACACTTGTGCTAAAGACTCTGCCAGGATTTAAGCCGGTAGGTAAGCTAGTAATTAACTTGGTGTGTAGGTAGCTAGGCAGGTAGGACAGCCAACAGGTATATTAACACAATATAAGAAGCCTTAAAGTGAAGGCAGATACAATTGCAACACAAATGGAAATCTCTCCCTACCTCTATAGAGGTTATTGGGGCCCAGGTATGAGTTGGGTATGTATTCCAGCTGCTGGGCCTGGCTGTTGTGGAGCTCCTGGATGTAGCGATGCTGGTTGTTGATCACCTTCATCAGACCCCGGATCTCCGCTTCCAGACGGATCACCTTCTCCTCACATGGCACAGGAGCCTGGACAGAGAAAGAAAGACTAATTTAGTAACTGGTACATCCAGGGTTACAGTCAGAACCAGTCAACAACTTGCTTCTTGGATAAAAAATGCAACTTTATGCAAAGAAAATGAACCCTCTAAAATCTCCTTGGTCAGGAAACATAAGTTGACACACAAGTAGCATTGTAGCATAACTATCGAGAGCAGACATGAATTGATCACCCTCAACCCAGAAC
The DNA here is from genome assembly GCA_032191485.1 of Leptoclinus maculatus. Classification (NCBI taxonomy): domain Eukaryota; kingdom Metazoa; phylum Chordata; class Actinopteri; order Perciformes; family Stichaeidae; genus Leptoclinus; species Leptoclinus maculatus. The sequence continues at coordinate 18,972,046 of JAVDOI010000009.1, forward strand.
CAGCGTCACGTTACTGAATCTGAAACAAGAAACAAGCTTAAATAGGTACCACTTGAGATATTTGGCCTACCATGTCTGCTTTGTCTTCAGCTATTGTTTTAACTATGAAAAACTACATTAAGAACATGAATAGCAGCACATCTTTGCAGAAACAAAGTTCCTGTTACTTTGGATAATCCACACACACCACCATGATCAGTTTTGCATTGGAACTAGTAATTTACCAAACAAATAGTCCCTATAAAAAACTGTCCATTGTGGGGTCTGTGGATTAGCCAGTGTAACAGGTACATGGTTTGAGGAAAGAGAGTGTTAATGTTTTGTAAATGACATTTTTTAATGCTATCACAACCACACAACAAATCTAATCACCTCTGTACTATGATTTGAAGGCAGAAATCTTACTTTACTTGCACAAAAAAAACTATCTGCAAGGAAAATGGAATGATTAGAATACAATAGTACAGTAGTGAAAATGAGCTGGTGTTTCTTACCGCCAGAGAGGCAGCTCTGTGAAGAAGAAAGGCCATTAATATCCTCAGCATTCCCATAATCAGTGATCTGATTGGTGACTGAATCAAACTGCCACACTCTCTGGTCTTTGCATTGTCTTTAGAGTCTCACAGACTCTCTCCCTCTCTCTCTTTCTCCTCCCTCTCTCTCATGTTGTTTGTTGCTCTTTCTCCCCATGACTCTGGCATGCCGGCAGACGTGGCAAACTGCAATTTGTCACATCTGTTAATATAAGGTACTGGTAAATTTGTTGTATGTAATCCTGTGTGGTCAATATACTTTGCACTTTGATTGTTCAATCAGCAAGCTGGAACAGAAATGAAGACAAACCGACAAAGAACAATATAACTGGGCTGGTATATGTAGTTACTGGCTAATGGGGAAGTAGGAAAAGGTGAGCAGAAGGTCTGGTGACTGACGGATTGATGAGACAGGTGAAACTAATCAGGGCGGGGCAGATAATCAACTAAGGCAGGAAAACACACACAAGGCAAGGAAGTAAAACCAGAGAGGACACAAGGGGAGAGTGAACTTACAAAATAAATGCAGGAAACACTAAACCTGAATGAATACAATTAAAAAAACAAACTGAAGACCAAAAACACAAAATCCTCTAGAAATAGATCTTGATGATGCAACACGGTCCAGTCTTCACACAAAAATGACAGAGGGCATACAACTTAATTGTGACGGATGTAGAATACAGATTCCTACATCAAATTGTTATTTTGATTAAGAGTCGTCACTTTCCCAGCCATAGCTAACCTTTAGGATTGCTCCTGCAAAGCTGTATCGAGCTGTAAGCAAACTTGTCACGCTGGAGCAAAGATCTTTATGATCATTGGTCACGTTGGTGGGGCAACAACATAGGCTGCAGAAAGAATTGTGCAAACAAAATCGTGCATAAAAGAGTGCAGAGTCCAGACCTGCTGTATTCACAGAGCGAGCTACCAACATTGAATGTAGGGTCAGGTTTGTGTTTACATCAAACCAGAGCTAAATAAAAAATGCTCTCCATCCAACATAGTTTAATTTTCAGATCAGAAGTATTTTGGTATTTTGTTCTGCTGACGACAGAGATCTCCAGTTTAAAACCAGATGATAGACATCAGAATCAGTCTGCTGGTGAGTACCTTCATGGATTAGCCTACACACAGTATGATGTAATTCATTTTAACAACATGTTGCCTTGATGTATTCACAGAAAGTACAGCTGTTGTGACCTATAGGTTTAAGGTTGAAGGTTTTTACATGCAATTCTTTGTTTTACTGCGAAAACATGTTTCTATTGATTGAACCCACGGACATGTTCCACCGTGGGGTCAATCAATATAATTATTTTGTGTATTTAATGCTGCCAAAGACATATAGAGTATTTTCCATTTGATGAACTGGTGTAGCCATAGAAAACATGGACAACATCACAACTTTCTGAATTTGGTGCACTGAAACTGAATCAGAGCTTTTACTGTCCATCTTCCTCGTTTAGTGCCTGTTGATGCAAGGCTGGCCGAGGGAGGCAGTCTCTGCTCCGGCAGGCTGGAGATGAAGCATCAGGGAGTATGGAGAGCTCTAAACATCAAGAACAAAGAGGCTGAAGCCCAGGTCAAATTCAGGTATGCACTAGTGGCATGCAGGCAGATGGGTTGTGGCTCTGTCATTTCCTTGACACACAGCACCAACAGAACTGACCAGCAACCAGCGTGGGAAGTTAATTTCACCTGCCGAGGCACAGAGTCGACCCTTAAGGAGTGCGGAAGGAGAGTGCAGGGGAAATCTAACTCTGCATCCAGTCTGGAGGTGATCTGCTCAGGTAATACAGAAAATGCTAATTGGACGTATTTTTAAGTCACATTTCAAATAACGGTTTTAGAGCATTTTTTTCATATTGTTGGAAATCAAGTATTCACATCAAATATTTCTCCAGATTCCTCACAATCATGTTTCATCTGTACTTCTTCTTCTTCAAATTTCTAGAGGGAGCAGGATAATTTAACCTAAAATGTATAATTTAAAGGGTAACTTATAAAGACATTTTGAGATACTGTATGATTTTTATCTACATACTTGTCATAAATCAAAATGGTCAGATAAGGCCTATAACATGTCAAAGGCTCCTCCAAATGCAATCAAAAAATGCAGCGTTCTTTGATTATGCGGATACATGTGTATAATTTGCAGACCTCAGAATTCCACAATGCCGTACAAATGCTCAGGCAACCCTGAACTTGTGAACGCGTGAAAGCGCTTTGAGTAGTCGGAAAGACTAGAAAAGTGCTATACAAGTACAGTCCATTTACCATTTACCATTTAACTTGGTAAGTTGATAAAAAATCATTCATACTTTGTTGGCATCTTATTCTGAAAACCGGATGTTCTTCTGAAGAAACCGGATGTTGTCTCACGTTAATCTTTCCGCTAACTTTCAAAGTCCTTCGCTCGCTCCCGATCTGTGCCGTTTGAATGCGTTTACCGTGAATTTCAGCACATAGGTGCACTAACATGTAAGTGTCTGCTGAGTTGACCACGGAGATCTGAGTGTCTGCTGACTTTACCGCAGCGATGTCCAGTAGTCTCCATTCCTCCACCGCTGCCAGTGAGCAACGGACTTTCAAAATAAAAAAAACGCGCTATAAAATTATTGTCGGCGTTAATTAATGAATGCTTTAACGCGATAATAACGTGCTAACTTGCCCAGCACTAATAATAATACGAATGAGTTTGCAAATATATTGTGCAAAATATTTTTTTAGGCAATTAAAATTAGCCAAACTTTGGTCGTGACTAGTCCCTATGGACCCATACTGATGAAACAATCCACTACGAGTAAAATACCTCCATTCAAAACCTTAGTCAAGTATGTTATTATCAGCAAAATGTACTTTAAGTGCAGAAAGTAAAAGTACCCGTGCAGTAAAATGTACATTATTTGTAGTGATGTGTCCTTCGTGTCGAGGCTTCGAAGCTTGTGTCGAGCAATCCAGGAAGATTTTTATGAGGCGCGTATCGAGGCTTGTGTTGATGACGTAGGTGGTGACGTTCGAAGCCTCGCGAACCGCCGGTACCACGTGACTGATTCAGGAAATGGTTCACGGGTTTGGCGTGTGATTCGAAATAAAAGGGGCAGCGAAACGCAATGAATCCCCGGTCACATTTTGTGTACTTAGGACTTTACTGCGCGTTTGTTTGCAAACTATTCAAGCTTCTTTTTTCTGCGATGGAACCAGCAAGAAAGAGCCTCTTTGTAGTTGTTATTTTATAAATAAAAATGAATAAAATGTTTTACGTGTTACATGTTGTCCCTAGTAAAATAAGGACAGTCACAGACCAAATATCACAAGCACATTCTTCCGTGGCTCAGTGGGTAGAGAGGGTTATCCGGTAACTGCAAGATTGGCGGTTCGATCCTTGGCTGCTACATGTCCTGTGCCGAAATGAACCTGAGTGAGACACTGAACACCTAACTGCTCACGTGGTGCTTCTCAGCAGCCCACTGCTCCCATTAAGCTAGGGAATGGGTTAAATGCAGAAGTCAAATTTCCTAACTTTAATCTTTTTTTTTTTAAACTTCTCACATCACAACCCTCTCCGCAATTTGTTTCCACTTTCCCTTTTGACCCCGCCATTGTATCATAAAGACAGACACCATATTAATAAGTTCATAAGTTATGTATTGGCATCACAAACATCATTCATTCATTTATTCAATTCAATGCTTCACACCAAAGCCATGGTGTCATTTTAATCACTCTGCTGTTTTACATTTATTGTCCCCTTGATGGCGCAGTAGAGCAAATGAAGCACCATGAAGCTTCGGCCCATGAGTGAAGCAATTGGATGGAAAGCTTCAATGCTTCATAAAGCTTCATCTCGCCATCACTAATTATTTGCCCCTGACCTGTAGTGCAATCTGAAAATCTCCCCCTAGGTCTGTGTCAGAGTGATATCCGGTCTATCCAAAGACGAGGATTGTAACCAATTAGATGTAGAGATACAATGGAGACTGGGTCCGCCCACTTACTTTCAAAAAGAAAAACTGCTCGCGAGCGAGCAGGTTAAAGTTTCGCGAGCAAGCAGGTTAAAGTTTCGAGAGAGAGTTTCGAGAGAGAATTTTGCTCACGGAGTGATGTAAAAAACGCTCGTCAAAATAAAATACACGCGCGGCTGTTTGATTTGCGCACGCGTGGTTCTCATTTGCGCTCTCGGATTTAGACAGTGATTTCGCGAACTGTCAACTTGGGACACAGCTTCTGTGTTCATTCCAACAGCTAGTGTGGTCAAAACCGTACAAACATAATACTCATTCAACACAGATTTCTTTTTAAAGGTACAGCTTGATCTGTCTGTCTGTTTTTCAGAGTCTGTGCAGCTTGTTGCGTCATCAGATAATTGCCAAGGCCGTGTGGAGGTGAAGTCTGATCAGGGCTGGGCCTCAGTGTGTGAGGATGGCTTTGACTCTGAGGCTAAAAAGGTGGTCTGCAGGGAGTTCGGCTGTGGGCCTCCAAGATCGGCGTCTTTCAGAAATGGAGAAGGAACAGTCTTATCCAAACAATTCCAATGTAAAGGCAACGAGTCTCGTCTTGAGGACTGTGCCAGTTCAACTCGCAACGACTGCAGACCAGCTTCTGGAATTTCATGCAATAGTATGTATACATCTATCATCTTTTTAAACCCTTCTTACAACCTATGGAAAGACCGTAATGTCAACTGATTCCTGTAGTGGAACATACTTGCCTGTATGTCAGGGTCTTTCATACCAATTAACTCTAGGATTAGGGAAGAAGGCATACAATTACTGTGATAAACTAAACTCGCCACCAGAACACAAAAAGCACAACGACTTCCTGCACAGCAACACTGAGTTTTACTAACAGCCCTAAACTGACAACACAATGAAATGAAAATGATTTTGCTATCTCTTATTGTCTCTAAATGTAACACTCTAAGTAAATCAGCATATTTTGATATAGGTCAATAAAGGTCGATATACTCTGCATGACATACATTTTAGTTGTTGTAATGTAACATTGATTGGGAAACTGTGTAAAAAGTAGACTAATAATAAATGATAGTTTACTAACATGAACAAGATAATAACCATTCTTGCCTTACTCAGTGCTCTCTCAGCAGTGATTGTCCCTGCATTACATTTTTGACATCATAACAAGCTGAAAACACAACATCTGACATCACTGTTAGCTCATATAGACCATGTGGTGGAAACACTATTTAATAGTAACGAGTGAGTCCTATAATACTGAAATAAGAAACATTGAGAAAAGAAGTTAGAATGATGATAGAGCCTTCTCTGCGCAGAGAATAAATACTCCAAAGACGAGAGGACGAGCCAAGAGTGCAGTTTCTCTATAGTTTATAAAGTATACCTCAGCCCAGGGTGTGATGCAGGAGTTCACACTTAAACATCTGGTCAACAGTTTCTAGCTGCCCATATTCACCTCCATTCAGCCCCTTCCTCTTCTGAGCCTTGTCACACTATGACATCTGTCTTTTATTACCCTTGCTTATCCCTGGGAATGAGAGTAAAAAGGTCAAACCACCAAAACGGCTGACCATAGAAACAGGTAAATATGTGTATAGTATACTAATGTCCATTTTGAACATCTGCATTAACAATTCATAAGGCTAGTACATTTGAAGAGCATTTTAGCTGTTTTTGTATAGCATTACTGAGATAAGTACCAGCTGTGGAGGGAAAATGGATCATTCTTTACACATGGGTGTCATCATGATGTGTAAGCAGAATAGGTGTTACAATGTACATGCTAAAAACAGTAGACGAGACATTGTGCCTCTGAGGCCACATAGTTCTGGTTGTCTAAGCGGATGCCAGGGTCTTGGGCGATCCATCGTCGTCCAACGGTGGTGAATTTGCCTTTTCACACGTGTAGGTGTGTTTCTCTTGTTCCTTGTATGGTGCAAAGCAGAGTGAGTATTTGAGTTAAGTTTGACTCTTTACAATCACTACAGCTACAGGAATGGTGGCTAATGAAGCCACTAGAAATTAGAAGGGAGGCATCTTGTGTGGGAAAATCTAACCACTCACGCTAAGACCTCACTCATGGTCCTCATCCAGGTTCAATAAAGCTTTCACATTAGCAGTTGTTGATGCAAACCATAGGCAGAATGCATGTAACTGTGTAAAAGCTCCCATTAGGACAGAGATGTGCAATGACTCTCTTATCTCTGCCCAGAGCTGTATGATGTGAGACTGGTGGGAGAAGAAAACCATTGTAAAGGCACACTGGAGGGAAAGCTTCATGGAGAGTGGAGGCCCCTGACTGATGTGTGGCATTTCTGGAGAACAGCGCACTCTGAAGCGGTTTGCACACAGCTGGGCTGCGGAAATGTCATCTCAACATCCCAGAATCGTCTTCCAAAAACTCAACATGTGTGGCGGCTGTCAACTGACTGTAGTTACACGAGTTCTCCGTATTGTAAATTGTGGAGTGAGGCTGTTTCAACATCAGTCATTAGTGTGTCTTGTTCAGGTAATAGTGTGTATATATTTGTGTAACCTATTGTTCATGATAATTTCCTTAGTCAGGATTACAAAGATCAAAGCAATACAAGGCTAATAGAAGTTACCTGAACTCCAGTTCTACGAGTATGCGATTAGTTTACATTGACTGAGGCTCAGTACAGTCAGTAAATGGGCTGAAAGTCTTTGCACTAATTCATATTCATATAAAAATGATAGGATATAAAAGTACAAATATTTCTGTATCACTTGTACTCCTATTAGCAAATTTAGGAATAAAAAGCCATTTATCATATTTTTTTTTTACTCTAAGAAATAGTTTAAAACTCTAAACTTAAGTTCAAGTGTAACACCTACAATACGTAAACAGAAGCCAAACACACACATTCTAAGAGATGACTGCATTGGTTATGATGAAGAATAGGTTGGCTATGTATAATCCAGAATAGGGTCATTTAACTTTACCACCTGTGACTGCTGCCACTGTTTGCAATGTCTTTCCACACATGTGTTGTCCCGGCTCTTGTCAGCTGGGTTACTTTTTGCTACCATACTGGAAATTTAGTATAATTCAATGACTTTTTAAATGGTTGGAAGCTAAGCTAGCTTAATTGTTATTGGAGATATTAAAGAGATCACATAAACTAAATAAACGTAATAAACTTACATTAGTAAAGGGTTGAGCATTCGTAAAATAACTCACCACTGAGAAAACGTAAGGATTTCAAGAAAACAGAACAATGAGGCAGATAAAAAACAGAGTATAGTACATGTAATTAATTGATTGAGAGCTGCTCAACGTTTCACAACTGATAAAGATGTGTTCTGCTTGATCTGAATGTAACAAAGACAATATTGCCAAAGCAATAAGTAATAATGAGATTATAAAGAAAGAAAAACGTACAATACATGAATTCAAGAAAAAGGCATAAAACACTATCTCTCTTTCTCTTTCTCTCTCTCTCTCTCTCTCTCTCTCTCCCCCCAGAGACTGTGAGACTAAAAGGGCCCAGCAGATGTTCAGGCGAACTAGAAGTGAAGTCTGGTCAGTCGTGGGCTTCAGTATGTCCGTCTGTCTTCAGTGCAGAGGATGCACTAGTTGCCTGTAGAGAGCTATACTGTGGGTTTCCTGATAACTACTATGGGAAGATGAATTATGCCTATTTGAAAAATACAGAACACATCTGGAATCCGGACTTTAACTGTGAAGGCAGAGAGAAGAGCTTTGTGGATTGTCCCTCCTCTACACTCAACGCCACAGAAGTGTCACTGAGCGAATGTGGCGATACCTACCTGACCTGTATTGGTAATAATCACAGGCTATGTTTTGTTTTTAATTTAGTCAGCAAATTTGCATGTTACTGGAATAAAACACTGCTTTGGATAATATTAAACGTGAATTATTTGACACTGTATATTCAAATGCCCTTGCAACACTCAATGTCTGAGTACAGTCAGATAATGCAGACATGTACAGCTTCAGAAACTCCGTAACATTTCTTGTAGATTTGAAATTTTGTTCTTAAAAACAGATTTTTGTGCATTTTTGTGCTCCTCCTATATAACGAGTATAGATTCAATATTCATGCATATTGGCTCATTTGCAAAGAATGTAAGTTGTCAATTAACTTTTGTATTTCTTTGCAGAACGTCCACGTGAGCCCTTTATCACCGTGTATTCCACACAATGGAGTGTTTCTGACAATGTCATTGTCAAGGGCCATCGCTTTGCTATCTCTTGCTCCCATCATTCACCTTACAACATATCCTCCATTAGCCTGACATCTGGTGTATACAGTGAACACCCCACTGAGCAGACCCAGTCACCTGTTGATGGGGAAGCCATCTTCATCTTTCCTGCTGCACAGGATGCCCACAGAGGGACCTATCAATGCCATTACAACTATGATTTCAGTTCAGAAATATCCTCGTCGCCAAAGACTGTGTCTCTGACTGTCAAAGGTAAACCTGAATTTATCAATCCGACAGACAAAGTATCCTGTTAACTAGTTAGCTTTGAACATCCTGTCTATAGCTGTTCCACAGAATGTTGGTAAAAAGTCATTTTCCAGCTATTTATTTTCTTAGTAGTAGTTATCAAGATAATAACTGTTACCAGCACCGGGACCAAACTCTGTAAGGATCTGGGATTCTGTGAGAGCATGTCTGAACAGCAGATCTTTAATGAAGCCGGCACTCATTTGCTGTATTTTTTACTTCCCATTGGGTGTTGATGGATTGATTGTACATCGCTCGTGGCTGATGATTTAATTGCAGAGAACGATTATGTGAGGCTGGTGGACAAAGACAACCGCTGCGCTGGTAGACTGGAGCTGGAGCATCACAAAGAGTGGAGACCAGTGAGCCACCTGCACTCCTGGAGGCTCCAGGAGGCGGCTGTGGCGTGCAGACAGCTCAGCTGTGGCTCCGCGGTTTCAACCAGTAAAGTTGAAAATACTGCAACTCTGCCTGCGTGGCGCTTCTTTTCTGATTGTGACGGCTTCGAACATGCGCTGATGGACTGTGGGACAGTGAAGAAGTGGCCCTCCTCCTCCACTGTCCAAGTGGTCTGCTCAGGTGAGAATAGCAGAACATGTTATTTTTGACATTTAGCTGATGATGAGTTGAGTTATTTGGCAACCTGCCACACACTGATATTTGATGAAATGATACTCTTATTATTATTAATGCTGTTATTGTGAGGTTTAATGGTATCTAGCTGTTCACATGGTAGAAAAACAAGACACGGTCTTCAAATAATTTCAACGATAAAAAGTCTTCCTCTATTGGACTGACTCAAATTATTAACAGCAGTGCTTTTAATTATATCCCGATTTACATTTATATAGTTATGATAGTCCAGTTGGTTAAAAAAATGGGCGGAGTGGTTCTCACTTTCAGCCCAATGCAGAGTGGCCGTTTTTCTTTTTGTCACATATATGTCAGCACCACCTCTCCGTTTGCTCTCCATCTTGTGTACAGTACTGTCAAAATGCAGCAGCTATATTCCTCAACAGGTTACTTCAAGGTCGGACCACACCACTTTTGTGTGTGTTGGAATATATAGAGGCAGCCTACGAGTGGCATCTCACTCCGCTGCAGCAAGACTCAACATTGTTACCTTAGCTCCCAGTCCGAGCCCCAAACAGTTACAGGCCCCTGGTGAAGAATAACCCTAAGCTACTGTATCTAACAGTCTAGGCAAAAGTCTGCATGGAGTGGACCATCTTTACTTGTATAGCTTATAATGGTTGGGGGTTTTCATCATTCAATTATTTTTTTTACATTTGCATCAGCTTTATGTCACATCTCCTTACGTCCTCGCCTGCAGACGTCTTGCTTCGGCCGAAGATTTCTTTTTTCTCCATGGTGAGCGGTCCCTCTGACGATGAGCAGCAGGATGTGCTGATCTCCAAGGGCCACAGCTTCACCGTAAACTGCTCCGTGGAGCCACAATACCCCGGAGGTCACTTCAGCCTCATCTTCACTGGCTTCAACCAAACCCACAGCCACACCCAACCTGCTATCAATCACTCTGCTTGCTTCGTGTTTAGTGCTGCAGATGAGGCCTACGAAGGGAACTACAGCTGTGTTTATCACAACTTTGTTTTCAATCACAACTTTTCCTCCTCTGAGAGCCAGGGCCTCTCTCTCATTGTCAACGGTAGGATCATGGAATTTTGTTCAATTTCTGCATAGATCATACATATAGTGTTCACAACAGAATATATTATAAAATACAGCAATAAAACAATGACAAATTGTTAGATATGACATCCTACAGATATACATACCTGGGCCTTTTCTGCTTGTCCCTGACTAGAGTATATGGATATCATGTTGGACGATGGAGTGCTCAGGGAGGACGACAGCGAACCCTGTGCAGGCAAACTGTTGGTGTCTGTGGAGGACCAGATGAGACTGCTGAGCGCAGAGTCCACAGTCTGGGACATGAAGCATGCTTCTGTTGCGTGCAGACAGCTGGGCTGTGGCTCTGCCGTTTCAACCAAAAAGATTGATCTTCCCAACAACACACTGGTGGGGCGATTATTCTCTGACTGTGATGGATCCGAGTCTGCACTGCTGGACTGTGGAACTGTAGAGCTGTGGTTTTCCTCCTCTTTTGTTGAGGTGGTCTGTACAGGTGAGGTCTTAGGCTATATCCACACTAATACGTTTTTGTTTTAAACGGAGCGCACAGCAGCTCATTGCTCTCGATTAATCAGGAACAATAAGCACAATCCTAGATTTCTCTTTGACACGATAGCCAAACTTACTAAAAACAGCCGATCATTGTACAACAGGGGCTGCACAAGGAAGTTCAGATTGTAGTTCCATTTTGCTACATAAGAAAAACACAAAATAAACCTATATAACATATGGAGGGTGGAGGATGAGTTCAGGAGTCTCACAGCCTGAGGAAAGAAGCTGTTTTGAAGTCTGGTGGTACGACAGCTGATACTTCTGTATCTCTTTCCAGATGTCATATGTTACTATTGTAAGTCATCGACCACGTTTAACTTACAAAAGGCCCAAAAGCACTCAAAAGATATGCTACTCAGCTGTATACTACATACTGTGTAGTTCCATTGTAGTACGACACTTACTTGACAGAGAAATGTTACTGGTTATTCAGATTTTACTCACAAAGTATAACAATTCAAATATTATTATATATTAGTATTCATTTAACTATCCAGCATCATAGAATTAAAAGCTCCACCTTGAACAGATGTAAAGTCAATTGAAGCACTTTATGCTGCTGATGCCAAAGTGCTCTTTAAATCTTCACCTGAGGGAAACATTTGAATGAAGGACTTTTACTTTGTGGTTTTAAATTTGAATATGTCACCTCATTAAGTTTAAATATGTTTTCAAGCAAGAAAGTAGCCATTTTGAACGTTTGTAAATTTGCTGCGATCATTGTAAGAGATGTGAGAGCCTTGAAACCGCCTTGGCTTTGCACACTTCAGTGAACCCATGGTGTGAACAGTGTGCTTGTAAAATGATACTTAATATTTTGAGCACAGCCGAAGGACTCACAGGCGTAGCCTGGCCAGAGTTATTTGGACGTATGTATTGACTCCAGGGACATGAAGAAAAGGTTTGGTTGTACGTTGTCCTGTATTCATGTAGCGTCCGCAGGCTGTAGCGGTCACCATGCTGAATTTTTAGCATTATTTTTATCTTGATATTGTCTTTCCGTACCTTGATTAAGTGTCTGCCAAGTGTGAGCTGTGTGTTGAGACAGACCATTTCCATTGACTGATAGACCCCCTATGGGTGAAACCCTTTGAACTACCCGGTGGGAAGAACTTGGACTAGTGAGTTGTTGTGAGGAGAGCCCAGCCTAGTGGGGAACTCAGTTTGTTTTTTGTGGCAACAGAAGTAACATTGAGGTGTAAATCTCATGGAAGTCTTATCGAGGAAAGCCCAGAGTTCAATTTGCCTTTTAGTCTTGTGAACAGACGTGTATTAGTCAGAGAAGCACTGATACGCGTGTGTGTGTGTGTGTGCCTCCTTGCTGCATGATTTTTCACCATAATCAGTTTTCTTCTGAAGCTCAAGTAAAGATTCTTCTCTTCAATTTAGAAGCCGAGTGAAATTTCCGAGTGATTCTTTCGCACCCACTGGACTTCTGCGGTTGAACCTCTTTATAAGAAACCACACCTTTCTGCAGTCTCTAACCTTCCATTCTATTCAAAAGTACTAGAAAAAGTGGCTACTTTTCAACTTTCAGCCCAACTATTTCATCTTTTCAGTCCTCTTTCAGGGCCTGTCATTCTATTAAAACTGCACTTATAAGTGGTGACTGATCTTCTGTTTACTATGAATTCAAATTCCACCTCAGAGCTTCTATTGCTGGATCTCAGTAGAGCTTGTGACAACATTGATTATTGTATATTCCTAAACCGACTTTGTAATCTATTTACCGTCTCTGGCCTGGTTCTTGCGAGGTTTAAGTCCTGCCTTGTTGTTCCAAGGGTTAAATCTGATGTCGGAGAAGCAGCTTCATCTTTTTATTGTCGTCCCTTCTTGAATACCATGCCAGATTGCATCAGATGTGCTTCAACTTCCAACTGTTCAAGAGCACACTGAAACCATTCCATTTCCTCCTTTCCCTGTAAATGTAAAATAACTCTTTGTGCCGTCTTTTCAGGCCATCAGGGGGCAGCAGATGGGACGTGAAGAGAGGATGGTCCTCACCCTGAAGACAGGCAGACACGGACGCAATGCACGCTATATTAGTGTTTAACAATTAAAGCAAATGTATTGAAGTGCGTACAAAGACATGATGATTATGAGAAACAAATGGCATTCACCAATGTACTCCTCGTTATTTTAACATGGACTAACAGATGTTTGCCATAACAGCACCAACAGAATAATCCATTCTAACTTGAGTTGTTACAGTTTAACTAATTAAGCAAAAACAATTTTGCTTAATTGTCTCATGCCGTTGATTAATTTGCATTCGCCTCAATGATTTAGATTTCCTTTACGGAGCTAGAGGTACCGTGCATAACTTCATTACTCACTGCATTTCCACACCTGTGCTTTAACTGTGGCTTGTACAAAGAATGGGAATGTTTACCATATCTTCTCTTATATTTTAGAAATGATTTAATTGCAACAGTAATTAAATGATTTGCATTTAGATGGTTCATTTCATTAGTGACTCACGTCACTGGAGTATTTTAAATGGACTGTACTTGTCATTCATTCATTCATACACTGATGGCAGGGGCTACCATGCAAGGTGCCACCTGCCCATCAGGACTAGCCAACCGTTGCCCAAGGACTAAACATGGACTAGAGGAGCCGGGGATCGAACCGCCGATCCCTCCGATTGAAGGATGACCCTGCTCAACCACTGAGCCAGTCACTCAGTGGAGTTCCCTGTTCACTGCCTCCTCTCCATCACCCCTCATTCTCAAATTACACATTCTCTGGAAGCATAAAAACATATTTTAATACATTTTATTTATTGCCCTGTACTTACTGGAACAGATGCACATGTGCGGGTTGTTTTATATTGTGAACATTACAAATCCTTAGCGTGTTACTGTCAGTCATGTACAGCAACACCTCTGAATGTGGTACATCATCACAAACTGCACAGTGTGGCTTAATAACATTCCAGTGATGCGATGGCCTATCCATGAATTTAAAAACTCGTCAGAATCAGACAATATAAATTAGTTTTGACTTTCATGGACTTGTACTGAAGCATTTGCTTGTATGGACCCCTGGAGACGGCACAGAGGATTCTATGGCTAAGTGAGGTCTAACAATGTTCTGCAGCTTTAAAAAAAATACAAAGTCTGAAGGATCCAACACACTGATGTCATAAGCATTACTACATAATATTACCAGTCTTGAAGACATTCACTTTTGTATTTCCATTTGATTATTAATCATTCTTTCTTTAAAGGAGTCAGGTCCCTTTACGATACAATCGATTTTGAAAAAGTATAAACTTGCAAACATGTATTTTCAACTAATTCCTCTTATTAGAAAGCATCTGGGTATGCTGACCATTTGGACCACTTAAATGGAATCTTTTGATGGCTAATCCAGTTAGGCTCACCAAACACCAACTTTTAAACATGAATCTTGAGCAAACATGAACTCTAGACAGAGTTGGTGCTGAACACGGTTTCAAAATGAAAGCCAATGTGGGGGTGTGGAGTTGAAAAGAAGTGAGCCTAACAGAGCTCTGTAGCCCGCTGCTCATCTCTGCCTCAGGCAAGAGGCTACATTAGCTGCTACTAGCATAAAACCTGAATGCAGTGGATTTGCACCGTGGATGCAGGCGGTGGAAGAATGCTTGGAAAAGACGTCTCTGGTTCTTTTCTTTTTTCAGAACTGTCCATCGTGAGTGTGACAATGTTGTAAGTGAAGCACTTAATGTTGCTTTACACAATGTTTGGTCCTAGCACTGCAAGATTGGACTGAAACACTAGAAATAGAAATACTTTTTAATTTGAAGGTTCATCACAGGCATAATCGTAAACAAGATATTTAAAAATGCAGATTTCATTCCAGAGACTAAAGACAAAGAAAAACAAGTGACGAGAGATTCTGCGGTATTAAAATTCAATCCACGAGGGATTTACCACACACACACACACACACACACACACACACACACACACACACACACACACACACACACACACACGGAGGGAGTTGTGTTGATATCGGTTGTTGTAACTTCTAACTGGACAAAGAAGTGATCCTGTGGGAGAAAGGAACAAACTATTAGTTTTTATTTCCATACTTATGCACATTGTGTTCCTGCATCAGTGAAATGACATGATCTGCATGTGACCAGTAAATAACTAAATAACAAATATCCTAAATAAACACACAACACTGAATGCTGCAACATGCCACTTGTGTTTGTTGATGGAACTCACTGTAGCTTGTCCTGTAACAGCTCCAGCCTCTGTCGATCAACGTAGCGTGAGAAGAGGGAGAGCAGGTTGGGAGGCGTGAAGAGGGGAGGAGAGAGGGATGAGCTGGGCACGCTGAGCAACTCCCTCGTCACTGAAAACACCAACTCAGTCCTGGACGGAAAGGTGGTGGTCAGCAGAAGTGGAAAAATAAAAGCAGCAAATGTGAAGAGAAGACACGAGGGAACAACAAATAACTGAACGCAACATTTTGTCTCAGGGAACGGAACCATTTTGGGATGAGTCAACATCACTGACACACCAATAGCTTACCATCGATTGTCATCCATGAGTTGACAGTTGGGATCAGAGCTCTGCATCCTCTCTCCTTCACTCAGGATCAGATACAGCAGTGTCACACCGAACTAGACAGGAACAAACAAAAGGTGTGTGTTTGGTGTTTGTTCCGGTGCCTCCCATTTCTCTTGATCATCTACAACAGGGATCAGTAATAGGTGGACCGCGGTCCGGATCCGGACCCAAGCGCAGTTGTATCCGGACCCTGGACCTAAAACCGATAGATAACTGAGAATTATTAAATTTTGACGGAGCGCTTCTACTTTAACCGACGCAGCTTTTCTAGCCTTTACGGCTCGTTCAGCGGTGCAGGAAACACACTGACCAATTAATGTACATGCGTTGTAAATCACATCACGTGATGCAGCTCAGCCAATCAAATGTGTGTATTCTGGCAGGTTTCCCGACTCAAGTGAGATTCACACACACACGGGGGGGATATTTCACATGACGTTCTCCATATAGAGAAAAGTGTTTAGAGAGACCAGAGTCTTTAACCAAGGATGGACAGACTCTTATAGGTTCATTCTTCCTATGGGCAGTTTAAAACCAGTGTGTCTCTTGTGTTCAGAGGCCGTGACGATTATTAAAAGCGGTAATATGAAGCACTGGATTAATACACAAGTGGAGTGGTAGTGAGTATATATGGCAGCCGGATAGTGAATGTGGAATTCACAAAAAATAAAACTACAGCGGCCATAGTAATGAAGGAACAGTCACCCAGTGCAACAGTTGATGTGTGTTTAATAGTTTGTGGACAACAATAGAGCTCTATGGCATAAAGGAATACATAGGCCTTACAATAGGCCACCTGTCAGTAGATACGTTCATTGCTGGTGTTGGTCTCTTAATGGCATTTCCTGTCGATTAGGAAATACAGACGATCGACAGCCTCGTCTTTTGAGGTCATGTAATCATCAGTCTAGTGACATGACAGCAGTTTAGTACATTTACTACATGACATGCAGTACCCGTTATCTGCTCTACAAACATCAAACTTTGAAGTTACAGTGTAGTGTAGCTCCAACTGTTTAAATCCGTAGTCCGTTGGTTTGATGTTTAAGCGAGAACATTACTTATCAGTTTGACCAGAGGATCAACTTTCTCTCATCTTTGCTCCAAAGTTAATTAATGACTTTGTATTTCAGATCATTCTGCAGTGTGTGTGTGTGTGTGTGTGTGTGTGTGTGTGTGTGCATGCATGTACCTTGTTGTGCAGTACTGTAGCCAGTTGGCCCTCACTGCCCTGAAGCTCCTGGAGCAAGTCTGTAAGGGCAGAGCTTGACAATGACTGGATCACTGCAGAAACCGGCCCCACTAACCAGCACAGCACCTGAACAGAGCACAGACCGAGGATGAAAGGTAGCTGCTAGTAGCAGGAAGCTTATTAAACTGGTTTAATTAACATTGTGCAGGAGACATGTTTTATTGATAGAATGAGAAACCGCAGAACAAGACATTTAATAACTCTTAACTGTAGGGCATTGATGTCTTTAAGTGGCATTTAATAGATTAAACCTTACAGTACAGGTACAATTCATTTGTCTTATTTCATCCGATTGTAACACGATGCTGTTTTTAATCACGTGACACCAGCACAGGGTTTCCCATAGAGTTTTATAGTGGCTGCGGGCTAGCTCACCTGGAAGTCTTTCCGCAGCAACTGCATGCATTTAATAAAAGCAGTTTTTGTTTAGGCTGCTAGTTACCAAGTCAGGGTCTAGATGGCTTCCCACATGCGTTATGAAAGTCAATAGAAACCCTGCGACACGAGTTATGGAGGAAGGAAACACTAAAATAAACACTAAATCAAAACTGTTAATATATCTCTAAAATACTTTTATATATTTTAGTACTGTATGCTGTAATTAAATTAGTTTATGTTTTTATCTATATAAAGAAGATCAAAAATCATAATTTTAAACGTGCAATTTTTAAATCAAAGATGTTGGATTTTAATAATAACCTGAATAATAAAAGTGTCTTAACAAGTTGTAGCAAGTAAAAGTTTTAACTGATGACAAATGTCACACAGCTAATCAACATGAACTCTGACCTCAACAAGAAGCCCTGCGTTAGTTTATTGGGTTCTAAGTTTGATTATGCTTGGGATCAAATGTATCCGATGGACAAACAAATACATGTCTTACGTCAAAATTAGAGAAAACAATTAGACAATTGTGAAATGCATGAGCCAGGTTTTGTTCAGTGGTTATGCACAGGTTATGAGAAAACGAAATTAAGGAACAAATTACTGGATCTGCAGCAAATACTAATCAGTAACTCCAAAGTCCATTGAAACATGTTTTTAAGTTTGAAATGTTTCATTACACATTTATGTATTTTACCGACAGACGGACGCTGCTGTGGATGCCTACTCGTCCTACGTACTGAGAATAAATACAGATGTATGAAGGAAAACTGAGATACGCAAAGAGCCTCTGTTGGGACCTGGCGTTTTCACTGGAACGGTCTGGATTTGTGTGTGAACATGATGTTACCTGGTCCTGCTTGTCCTTCTTGGCCAGGGCGGGAAGGTTGCGGGAAATTGCCATGACAACGGCGGCAGCCTGAGGCGAGGGAAGGAAGGGGAGGAGCCTGGAGATGAGCCGCTTGCCCTTCCTCACCGACATGATCATCACACACTGCTCATCACTCACTCTTATCAAGAGGAAGAGAAACATAATTAATGTGTATAGATGGGCATATCTTAGCAGTTTTAATTATCTCATAATAATAATAATAATAACAACTTTATTTATATACAGTTGTGTCCAAAATAATAGTAAAGCCCAAAATCCTTATAATAGCTTTTATTCCCATTTTCCAAATCAAAACATGAAGAAAAACTTCTCAAATGTGTTATTACTTTACAGAAAGTGAAGAAAAAGGAATATTAGGCTATTAGGAATAGTGTCTGCATTTGTCTTTACAAACTCAAACATTTACTGTATACAATGCTTGAATATTTATCTTTCCTGTGAATCACTGAACTAATATTTAGTTGTATAACCACTGTTTCTGAGAACTGCTTCACATCTGTGTTGCATGGAGTCGACCAACTTCAGGTATTGCAGCCCAGGACGATTGGACTACATTCCACAATTCCTCTGCATTTCTTGGCTTTGCCTCAGAAACAGCATTTTTGATGTCAACCCACAAGTTTTCTATTGGATTAAGGTCCAGGGATTGGGCCGGCCACTCCATAACGTTAATCTTGTTGGTCTGGAACCAAGATGCTGCTCGCTTACTGGTGCGTTTGGGGTCGTTGTCTTGTTGTAACACCCATTTCAATGGCATTTCCTCTTCGGCATGAGGCAACATGACCTCTTCAAGTATTTTGATGTATTCAAACTGATCCCTGGTATACGATAAATAGGCCCGACACCATAGTATGAGAAACATCCCCATATCATGATGCTTGCGCCACCATGCTTCACTGTCTTCACAGTGTACTGAGGCTTGAATTCAGTGTTTGGGGGTCTAGGGGCCGCAGACAGTTTGTCAGACGACCCCCAAACACTGAAGCAGTTCTCAGAAACAGTGGTTATACAACTAAATATTAGTTCAGTGATTCACAGGAAAGATAAATCTTCATGCTTCAGTTTTTACAGTAAATGTTTGAGTTTGTAAAGACAAATGCAGACACTGCTATTTTTTTTAACCCAATATTCCCTTTTCTTCACTTTCTGTAAAGTAATAACACATTTGAGAAATCTTTCTCCATGTTTTGATTTGGAATAGAATGTGCAGTGTTCCCAATGCATTGGGAATAAAAGCTATAATAAGGATTTTGGGCTTTACTCACTTTTTATAAACATACTGCTATTATTTTGGACACAACTGTAGCACCTTTCAAAACAATACACTGCTGTCCTACATGCGGTTTTGTACACAATTGCATAATGTACTGAGGTGAGTGAGGATTGCTCAGATAGTCACGGTATTCCTATGTATCCATTTGATCTACCCCTCCCGCTAACCTGTCGTCCCACTCCTTCTCCCGCAGAGAGCTGCACAGCTGCATGGTGTTGGTTTTATGCTGCTCCAGAAGAGCCTCCCTGTCCTCCTCTGGCGCCTGGACAAAACGTTTTTCGAAGTCTTGAACCTCTAACAGCATACTGTACATCTGGTGGACAGAAGTAGATGAAGGGACACAGACAAGCGTCACACAGGGATTTTCTGTAATGAGCTCCTTGATGTCTAAATCCCATCTTATCTCAGGTAGGATGACATTTAGTATTTTTAGCATTACAGAAACATGTTTCATAACAGCATTTAGGGAAAAATCCTATTTATATTTTAGAATGGAAATTAGGCTATTACAGAACTGTACCAACTTAAAGATTTCCCACGTTAGGTAGAAAGGCATAAACCCTGTCCTAAATTAAAAATAACTGTCATCGCACAATAAAGATGGGGAACTACATGAACATCAAAATATAATGATTTAAAGCAGTGGTTCTCAACTGGTCTGGCTGCGGGACCCACCATCGCTCCTTTCAGCTGCAGTTTGAACCTGAGCTGAAATGTCCTCTGCAGTCGTAGTGTAGGGAGCTCTCTTGTGCAGATAAATTGTTCCTGTCAGTCCCCGTCCCACACATGTTTCACGTAAACGAGTAAAACTGCTTTGTTTGTTATGTCTGTAGATTCGTCCACTTGTAATGCAGAATGACCACTTGCCTAAATTGGAGCTGTGGTCTGTTGTTTGATCTTCAGTTCGTCTACTTATAGTGTCATTAGACAGAGGGATAGTTTTCAGTTTATCCTCTGCTGATATTAGCATTACAAGGCATTAACGCCAAATATTGTTAAGGAGTGTGAATAGACGACTCTCCGCTGCATAAAAAAATACCCTTCAAAATAAAAGCACAGAATTTATTTATTTTTTCTCAGGCAAAGGCCCGCGACCCACTGAAAACCAGTTGAGAATCACTGATTTAAAGGCTACTGAAACCATATGATGATCATGTATGAATTAGTGGTGTAACGGACCACTGTTGATCCATACGGATTCCCCTCACGGTTTGGGACTCGTGTGAACCGCGGATTAATTCCACAGTTTAACCTTAACCATCACAGTGTGAAATAAAGTTTTACTGACGATCGTTATCAGTCAATATTCAGTAAAATATATGATCAGGACATCGGCATTCATGCTCTCTAGTCTCTGAGATCTGATAATAATACATTGTAAACAACCAGTCTGTTTAAATTGATCCGATCCGTGATACAATCCGAAACCGTACGTTTTATGAGCTGTTGCACTACTAGTATAAATGGGTATATTTGGACTGCCAGGACAATCAATCAATCCTAAAATTGAAATTGAATTGAATTGAATGTTTCCCTCAGTTTGAACTAGAGCTCGACATGTACAGCCGTCCTACCTTCTCCACGGTGTAGAGGATCTGTCGCCTTTTGTTCCAAACCTGCTTCTCTCTTTTCTCCTGGGAGGTAGACAGACAGACAATAAGACTTCAAAATTAACTGTTAAAACAATAAATCATACACCAGCAACTTGGTAAAGAATCTTCAAAATTAACAGGAGTTACAATTTAAGAGTAAACATTTTTAATACAGCAACAAATTGCTCAAAACTTAAACCGGAACTAACATTCAAGCATATCATGTTCATAGTATTGAACAGATTAGCCCCATTGTCATGAATAACAAATCCAGCTGTTGAAGTAGGCATCGGCCCAAAATCCCATCATGCATCCTTGTTCAAAACCGACTAGAAACAAATACTTCAAGTAGCACTGATTAACCGATACAGAATTAATAAAGAAATATTCAAGAAGGAGCAGAGCAAAATAGGAACATTATGGCATTAAACATTATATTGTAATTTTCAGTAATAATGGTGGTTTCAATGGTCGAACTTTCAAGAACCAATGCAAAACAGGATATTGACCACAAACTATGGATGTCAGTTTTTGTCAGTTTTGTTTGGATAGCCCGACACCCATTAACCGTTAGCTAACTGATTCATTATTCAGATACAAAACGCAAAATCACGCAGCATATAAGAGGCACTTTACATTTAATCAATGAGCTCTGGTGCAACATTTCGAAGCGCTATATGCATCCAATTTGAATGTTTGTTGTGCTGCATCTGTCTTGCCTTTTATTTTATTTTCTCTGCTTAAGTTTATTGCTGTTTTTTGATCATGTCACAGGTGCTCCACAGATCGTTATCAGGTGATGTTCGTTCTAAATTGTTTGCATGGTGGTCTCTCTAAAGGCTGATCAGAACAGAGCTCGCCAAGGAACGTCCCGTTTGAACAGCTCAATTGAAGCTTTCTTTCAGCGCCCATGTCAAATAATGTATTGACCGCAAATTATAATGTGTAGACCGGCATGCGTAACCAGTCAAATATGTTCTTGGTGGTTAACCTGTTAACCCTTAAACATCCCTACCAAGAACCAATCACGGGGCAGCTGACTGGTGCTTTTGTCCATGACACGATGAGGCAAATGATCAGTGGTTTGTGCAGCAGAGGGACTCCACAACCTTTCAAACTCGTTCTTACAGAGTTGCCGTGCCGTTGACGTAAACTCAGCACGTCCTGCAGCAGCTTCACAGTCCGACAGTGAAAGACAATGGTTTATGGCTATAGGAAGTGTTCAGTTGTAAACACAGAATTTGTCCTACACTGTGTCTTATAGGGAACTGCAACTTCAGATAATAAAGCTGTCTTACAAAAAGAGAGAACATTGTGTTCACAAAAAGAAACAATGAAATAAGCAAACAGACCTCGTCATCTGTGCGGGTTGTCACCACAGTATCAATCATCTTGCGAGGGTTGTTGACGCTGGAGACAGTCAGCTTACCCAGAGAGCCTGCAAACTGAACTGTTGACAAACACACAAGCATTCATTAGAGGTCTCCAGTGTTGTGCATGGGATCACGTACTATGGAGTGCAGAGAATACTCTGATGTGTTCTGTTGTCATTTACCTGGTCTGTAGGTGTGTTCAACCTTAGCGACCTGTGGAGTGATCAGTTTGGTGGCGTGTTCCTTCTTGCTGCTGTCCCTCTCTCTTTCCTGACGTTTCTCCATCTTTTCATAGTAGTTCTACATGTGCAACACACGCATCACAAGTCTCAGTGATCCTCAACCAACTGTGACACTACCAGATCAAATATCTCTCTGCAAGTAGGGGTGGGCATCTCTAGGCAGTCAATTCAGATTCAGAGAGCTATTATGCAATTATAAAACAATTAGCGATGATTTTACTGTGACTATCTGGTATTTTTAAAACACTGCATATTTGTAATGATTCATATCATGAATCATTACAAATTATCATTATCGATGATTTTACTTCCATTATCTTTTATCACTTCAATATTAGTTACAAATTGAAGAGATGTGTCAACTGGAGGGTTATATGTCCAACATTGAAAACATAACCAACAAGAAAAGAAATAGAAGTGGGCCTGTAGTAAAAACACAGACTTCAGCATGTTCTGAGTCATGTGACATAACAAGCTGCCCTTATTCACAAATAAATAATATAGACTTCTCTTCAACCAAATCCTCTTGTTATAGGCAATCCAAATTCAGCTCTTGTACAAAAATAACACTTTCTGGAACATGTGGTAAAACTATACATAAAGTGATAAAGTGCGCGGTTACAGTGACACTAGATTCTGTGGTAACAAAGTAAGATGTCAACAAAGTGTACATACAAATTGCATGTATGGAAATAACATTAATTGAATTATGTTCACATTAAGTATAAAACATGCTACCTGCATCTCGTGAGTTAAAGGTAAAATACAACTAAATTGTGCATGACATTTATTTATTCGTTAATTTGAGGGTTGCTGGAAAGAAAATACATGAATATCTGACTGATGTGAATGTGTTCAGGACATTTCTGACCACATCCATACAAAAATCAAACATCTTAACTGTACCAATTAAGAACAAAGTAAATGCTCTACATTTGTATTGAGAAACAGGAGGTTTCTGTATATATGAAGTGCTATAAAAAGTATTTTCTCAATAATTCCAGACAATGACTGATGCATGTGTTCAGGACATCTCTGACTACACCATTACAAAAATTAATAATTTTTACTGTTCAATTAAGAGATTTTCCAAAGTAAAAGTTCTGCATTTCTACGGAAATATATCTAATAACTGAATATTTTAGGGTGCTATAAAAAGAGTAAATAATTCCAAACAATGACTGGTATATTACTTTTCAGGACATCTCTGACTCCACCCAAACTGAAAATCAAACACTTTTACTGTACCAATTAAGAGATTCTTCAACTTAAAAGTCCTACATCTGTTTTATTCAGAAAGCTTATTTCTGAATATAAAAATATTTTTCTCAATAATTCCAGACAATGACTGATGTATGTGTTGAGGACATCTCTGACTGCACCAATAAGGAAAATCTAAAAAAAATTGAATGTACCAATTAAGAGATTTTACAAAGAAATCATGCAAAATATTCGGTTTTTAATCTCTTTTTATAGTATTACACTACGTGCTAAATTTCAGAAAAAAATTCAGCTATTTTTTAATGTTCATAATGTAATATTTCTATAATAACGTAATCAATTATTATATGTTAAGCTCTAAACTGTTTCTTTACAATATGTGCGGATTATTACATCATGAGCGTTTATTACATTTAAATGATTACATTGTGCGCAGTCATTACAGTATAAGTTGCTACAACATGAAATTTGATGAAAATCATATTAAAACTTGGAAACTTTGATAGAGCCTGCTTTGTGGTGGCAGATTCAAAATGACTAAACAGCATGGAACCTCTGTCTTTATCAAGTAATGGTGGTTCATTTGCCCCTTTTCAGGTTCAGTGTGACAGCTGTTGCCACTGGTTTCATGCTAAGTGCCTACAGATGGACACAGCTTTAAAAAAAATAAAAACAGTTCTGACTGGAGTTGCTGTCGGTGTCGATAATAATTCCACTAAAAGTCTTGTTTTTTCTATGCTACACTTTTATCCTCGTCTTTGTGTACAGGAGGTGGTGGCCTAAAACATGTATTTTGCATGATTTTTTGTAAAATCTCTTAATTGGTACATTACATTTTGGGGATTTTCATTATCGGTGTAGTCAGAGATGTCCTGAACACAAATGTATGTGTCTTTATCAGGAATTATCAAGAAAAATATTTTTATAGCATCTCAAATATTCATAAATGTACCTAATTCCCAGTTGAAAATAGGGACTTTTACTTTTGTAAAATCTTTTAATTAGAACAATAAAACCGTTTGACTTTTTGTAAGTCTGTGGACCGAGATGTCCTGAAATCAAATGTATTAGTCATTGTCTGGAAATGTTAAGAAAAGGTTTTTTAATAGAACCTCAAATATTCTGAAATTAGATATTTGTGGGTAGAAATGTCGGAATTTTACTTATATATATCTTAAGTAAAAATGTTTGACCTTTAACTCAGGAGATACAGGTAACATGTTTTATAATGAATGTGAATATAGTTCAATTAATCTCATTTCCATACATGCAATTTGTATATACGCATTGTTGACAACTTATTTTGAAAACCGGAAGTTGTCTCACATCGATCCCTTCGCTAACTTTGCTAAGTCTCTCGCTCGCTGCCGACCTGGGCGATTTGAACGAGTTCACCATGAATGTCAGTATATAGGTGCACTAACATTTCAGTGTTGGCTGATTTGACCACGGAGATCAGAGTGTCTGCTGACTTTACTGCAGTCTTAAAAGCCAGGGGGTGCCGAAAGGATTGTATTCATATTCGGCTGCTCCAGCTCAGACGCCCTCACCAAAACTCTTCTAGAATTTAGCCTTGTTTAGAACGTAAACAAGATGCACGTGTATTACGTCTGTTGCGTTCAGGGGCAGCGGTAAGGGATGGACAGCCCGGTGTCACAGAATTGTTACAGGCGATCATAACGTTGACAATTGAGTTTAAATTTCCGATTATTGAGTTTTCTGCATCGAGTCATAATCTTTTATGAGAGAATCGCAATGCATCTAAGAATACATTTTTCCCCCACCCCTATTTGCAAGGTGTGATTTTTTTCATTATTGACTGAACTCTCAATGATAATAGATTAATCATTTAGACTACAAATTGACTATTACATTCAGAAATGTTTAATTGTTCTTTTAGGGCAAAAAATATTTAAAATGTTAATACATTTGGTGCCTAAATTATTCTTGTTTTGTCTCTTCTAAAATAGTCATTACTGAAGGAAAGCAGAAAAACATCAATATAACAGATGACTCCAAACTTTGGAAATGCAGTGTGTATACGTCAGCTATGTTGAGCTCCCTACATGAATGCAGCAACAACAGCATCTAAAAACCAACCTGATAGTAGTAGTCGTCCAGATAAGGGTCAGTACTCTGCAGCTGCATCATCTGGATCTTGGTTACCCATTCCTTCTCTTTCTGAGTCATAAGGTTACTGTAGGGGTCCCTGCTTCGCCGGTCCCCTCCAGTCCTGCATCGGTCCCTAAAGGGAGACAAAGAGACAAGAACACACGTCTACCCAGTGACCTTTGGAAAGTAACTGAAAAGCAACAGCTGCCATTTTCTGTTCAGAGTGTGATCTCAGCCTGTAACCTGCTCACGGTAGTGTTTAGGATAATGTTGCTTCTTGGTTAGTGATCCAGGTCTACAGTGCTGTGTAACCTCACAGTTCTATCATTATTCACATGTACTGTGTGTACACAAACATGCACACTTGCTTACCCTCCCCGGTTCTGCATGCGCTGGGTGAGCATGCGGCGGTGCTGGGGGTGGAGGTGGGTGGTGTTGTGCCGGATTGGTGGCGCGTGGTTGAGGTGGCCATGAGGGGGCGGGCCGATTCTGTGACCGAGTGGAGGACCGAAAAATGGCCTAAAACCGCCACCCGGTAACAAAGGAGGCGCTGGTACACCGCGAGGAAAACCAGCCACCTGGAGAAAGAGAGAGTACAGAAGTAAAACTAAAGTCAATCTTCTTATCCAAGTACAGCCAGGACAGCAAACAATCACATTTCTCAGAATGTCAGCGTAGTCATTCTACTAGTTTGACTTTCTCGTCCAATGACTTTAGTTTTCTGTATTTCATTATCAACCCCATTTCTCTTATCCCAAGGTATTACCGACCACTTATCGAAGAAACCAGGAGTTATATGCAGCAATCTAAAAAGAGTGTGTTTCTATGATACCAACCTGAGAGTTCAGCAGCTGGGCCCGTTGAATCTGAGACAGGACCGTACTAACTCCGGGAGGGAACTGACTGCGACACAGCGGAGAGTTCTGAACAAAAACGGCAGATAAACACTTCAACGCCCTGAATAATGAAAATGGAAGTTGGTTTGTCTCTCTTGTCTACTCCTTTTTTTAAAGGAACGGTTAAATGAGAAGATCAATACCACGTTCATGTCTGTACCGCAAATATATAGCTACCATCAGCAGCTAACTTAGCTAAGCAGAATAGCTGGAAACGGGGGCACAGCTAGCCTGTTTCAAAGGTTAGAAACCTAATATCACATTTTAAAAAAAGCTTCATTTCCCAACCCAACATTAAGAGCAAATGATTGGTTAGGAAGGGTCAGCTATCGGTCAGAAAGAAAAAGTCATAATTAGCATCTTTAGTTTTGCAGACCCAATGTTCAAGCTGTTCATGGATGAAATCACAGAAACACTGATTTCTTGAGATGTGTTGTGCCATTTCACTTAAAGGAACCCTGGAACGTTCTTTGATTTAATGTGCATACAAAGCTGAAAAAACTCACAGCTATATTGAGGAGGGTGTTGGGTGACACTCGCTCAGGGAAAGGAGGAGGGTATCTATGCTGGACCGGGGCTCTCACATGAACCGCCGTGGGATGGTGGATCTACACACACACACACACACACACACACACACACACACAAACACACAAACACGACAGGGTTAACAGAGACAAAGCCAACTACACGTTAAGTACAAACAACATGATGCAGCACGCCAAGTATTACAATTATTAAGAGTGTCAGACTCACTAAGATGTGGCAAACTGACCCCAGAAACACCAACATAATACCGCATAACTTTTTACTGTGGTAGGAAAGTGTATTTGAAAACCTTTGTCCACATTGACAAACAGCGACAATAATGGGGGGGGGGGCGTTTTTGAGACATGAGATTTAGTGTTCATTCGGACCTTGGAAATCATTAAAAGGGGGAAATGATGGAGGAAAAATAGGAAAAGTGTAGAATGAGAAGACCTGTCATCTGTTATTCACCTGATGATTTAGAGCATGGCTCATTGGCTGTTTGGGGGGGGTTCCAATAGGCACTGCCCTCACCGGAGGGGAGCCAATCACAGGGGAAGAAGAGCGTGGAGGTGGTACCCTCTCTGACAAATCCCGTCCATCATTCCTACCCTGAGGAAGTTGTTTCGGAAGGCCCACCTCCTTGATTATAGACATCAGAGGACTATCCTGAGGAGGACAAAAAGGGTGAATAAAATATTAGAAAAATACAGACGACTACACCAAAATCAACAGCTTGGTTGAGCCCTTTTTACGCTGAACCTAGGGCTGGGCGGTATGACCAAAAATGTATATCGCGGTATTTTGTAAGATTATACCGGTTTCACGGTATATCACGGTATTTCTTTTCTCGCATTAATGCATAGTTTATCGCGCGTTAATACATGGAGCAGACATTTTTATCACAGTGTTTTTAGTGTATAGTTAAGGACTGTGGTCTTTATAGCAATTTGATTATTTGAAGAGATCATAAAGATATTTAACTCTCACATCTGAAATTACAAGAGCTCTGCTCTGTGAAGCCTTTCCTCGTCTCTCCCCCCTGTGTCACGGTGTGGGTACATCTCAGAATACCCTTATTTGATTGGCTAAACTACATCACGTGACGTGATTTACAACGCATTGGTCGATGTTTTTCCTGCACCGCTGAACAAGTGCCGTAAATTCTGGAAAGGAGCGTGAATAACTCCGCTGCATAAAGTAAAGGCCCGCGACCCACTGAAAACGGGTCCGCGACGACCCACCAGTTGAGAATCACTGGTCTGCAGGATCGTGATGAGCGGTGAACAGCTGTTTTGGCGTCTCTTCCATCTCTTCCGGTTTCCTTCACCTACATTCCCCTGGGTCCTAAGCCCCTCCAAGTACAGCTTCGTATCACCCTCTATGTACCAACGTACATTTATAACAAATATCACGCATATTACGGTAATCAGCGTTGCATATGTGTCAAACTCTATCGGTGCATCTCCGGTCTGTCTGTCTTTGTTCATTCATTGTTCTTTAATGTAACGTTACTGTAGCAACGGAGCCTCCAAGCTGTTAGCAGGCGAGTGAGCTCTACCCAGCATGCAGTTCGGCGGTAAAATTGTATAAATGTATAATTATTAGTGTTACAAATTGTTTATGTGTCACAGACTGTTGTGTCGTGGTGTTTTGCTCTGTTAAAGAGCGTTAGTTGTGGGTTGTTAATTGTTATAAAGTTATAAAGTTATGACCATGACTAGGGGTCCCTCTCAATACATACAAGGTAACTAGCTCCGATTGCAGCGCTCATAGCGGTGAACAATATATTTAGCTGCCTGTTGAAGACAGACAGCAGTTGTTCCGGCTTTGCACCGGTATGACGGTATGTGAAAAATTCATATCGTATGGGAAATTAAAACCGGTATACCGCCCAGCCCTAGGTGGCTATTATGCAATGATTTAGCAATGAAGATGCCATTAGTATTTTTTAAATGTGTTTTGTTAGTGATGTGTTAATAAATGCCAAATGTTCTATTCGGTTCATTTGAATCTATGTTTTTAGTTATGCTGTACTAGACATGCATTCTCAGTGTTTTGTAGAAGCAGAAGAGTGAGTATCCCTCACCTCCATGTGTGTAATCAGTCCGGGGGAGACACTGACTGGCCCAAAACCCATACTGTTCTCCCAGATACTGTGAGAGTTCATCTAGAGATAATGAGAGAAAATAGATTTTCAAACTAAAAGATTTTACACAAACAAAGTTTAAATAAACAATACTGCAAACAGCCAGTTACACAAAATATAATTCACGTCTTAAACTCAAATCCAGAAAAGAAGCTGCTGATTAGTAAATTGAGGAAATACAAACCATGAATCCACCCCTCGTTAATATCTTAACAGTCATAAAGCATTATAAGTAATGCACCACCAAAAAACAGTGTGTGATAGCAAGCTTCTTCTCCCACATGTCCCACCGCATAATCCGACATAGAATAAATATGAGGTGATTGCATTTTCACAAACTGCTTTGCAAGCTTTAAAAATACTGGTATACAGAATAGTAGAGACAGATAGTCAGTGAAAGACTAACCTGGGCCATAGGAGCAGTCCCTCTACGCAGTAAGTGCTGCTGCTGTTGGTAGCTGAGCATGGACGAGAGAGCAGGGCCAAGAGGAAGGCCTGGAGTAGTACAGCAGGACACAGACGATTTTAACATTATTATTAGTTAATCAAACAAGGACCATACACAAAAAACATCCATCTCCCTGGGCAGGTACACACAGAACAATACCAGGACACATTCAACACATTACAGTCTCTATCACACTATGTAAACAATTATGTAGACAAATCTCAAGGTAAAAGTTGAGAAACGTTAATTCAGAAGATCAGGGTATGAAACCAACTCAAAATCAGTACTAGTCCCAAGGACTAGTAGGTTCATAAAACTACTAGTCCTGAGCAATCTTTACTAGTCCTTCGTGAAGCTTTGGGGAATGTACCAATCACGGGGTGTAGGGATGTGTGTGTGGAGGAAGACTCTCCCAAGGCAAGTATCTAACAGTGAAACCGCAGAGATGCAAGGTACTAATCAAACGTTTTATTGTTTGTAACATTATGGCTGTACAAAGATTGATGCATGTTACATCATGATGTCGTGATATTATAATTACACAGGAAGCAGAAGAACAACGTCAAGGGTCCGGTAGGCTATAATGTTCATTCAGCTAGCATGGGCACATCAAGTTCAGCATGTATGTCTGCCTCCATTTGCTGCCAGTCTTCTTGAAAATGAAACTGTGCAGGATCTACACTATCCTCTTGATCTTCGTCTAGGTACTCTGGCCTCCTTGCCCGTTGACCTGAATTCATCCAGAGATGAATAGAGTCGGAGGGGTCAAATTCTCCAATGGATGGTGTCTCCAGCAGCACCATCATTAAGTCAGACAGACTGGTGTCCCGGAGGTTGCTACGCCAATCACTTTCTATATTCACGATCTATATTTCTTCCGCGGACGAATCTTGGCGGGCCGCTGGTGAAACTGAAAGAGAGGCCCGGCCTGATGAATATGGTGCCCTTCGCATTGCGTAAACAAAAAATGATAATCGAAAAAAAATAGTCTAATATCCTCAACAATTTGAGGAATAGTGGAATGTTACATTTACTTATCGGGAAAGTCTTTTTCCGGACATAAATAACGAGTAAAGCCTCTCAAATTTCACTCGCCATGAGGACTAGTGAGAATGATAATTTAGGTAGTCCCTCCAAAAATCCACTCGCCTCGGGCTAGCGGAGTAGCGTTATTTCCGACCCTGCAGAAGATGCACAGTCAGGGCCATAAGTATTTGGACTGTGACACAATTTTTCTAATTTTGCCTCTTTACACGACTCCAGTGGATTTGAAACTAATCAGTCAATATGTGGTTGAAGTGAAGACTTTCAGCTTTAATTCAATGGATAAAACTAAAATATCACATTAACCGTTTAGGAATTACAGCCATTTCTACACAGTCGCCCACATTTTCAGAGGCTCAAAAGTAATTGGACAAACTAACATAATGGTGAATATAATCATTATTTGTAATACTTGGAGGACAATCCTTTGCAGTCAATGACTGCCTGAAGTCTGGCTCCATAGACATCACCAAACGGTGAGTCCTCCTTTGAGATGCTTTGCCAGACCTTTTACTGCAGCCTCCTTCAGCTGCTGCTGTTTGTGGGTCTTTCTGCCTTCAGTTTTATCTTCAGTAAGTGAAAAGCTGCTCACTTGGGTTGAGATCAGGTGACTGACTTGGCCATTGAAGAATATTCCATTCCTTTGCCCTGAGAAGCTCTTGTGTTGTTTTCTGTGAAGCGCCGTCCAATCAGTTTTGTAGCATTAAGGTGGATCTGAGCAGATAGTTTATCCCTAAACACCTCAGAACTCATCCTGCTGCTTCTATCAGCTGTGACATCACCAATCAACACCAGTGACCCAGTTCTAGGGCTGCAACAACGAATCGATAAAATCGATAAAATTTGATTATTAAAAGAGTTGGCAACGAATTTCATTATCGATTCGTTGTGTCGCGCGACTATTACGCCACTCAATAAGTCGCGGAGATGTTTGAGTATAAAAAAAAAAAAAAAGAGCAGATCGGAGGTAGAGGAAAGACCACCGGAGAGACCCGTAACGTTGTTCTGAAACACATGGCGGAGGCAGAGAAATCAGTACGACCTAAGTCATCCAAGGTGCGGAGCATTTCACACTAAATAAATCGAAAAAGTGTGTTAATTGCAAGATATGCAAAAGCGACATGGCACGGGAGCACCACGGTGATGATTCAGCACCTAAAACGTAAACATGTTGGAGCCCTTGATGAGGAGGAAGGGAGTTCAACAGCAGGGTAAGTCACTACAGAATCCTACTTTTGTTCCGTTTTGAAGTGAGGAACTAGGCGCGTTCGATGTGCGGATCCGCCCGGTGTCCGCAGCGATGACAAGTTAGCATTAGCTCGTTAATAACAGTAGTAAAGCAGGGGTGGTATAGTTTGCAAGACTAAAGACACGTTTTTATTCACTCGCCTTTTTTTATCCGATTCATCGATTAATCGAAAAAATAATCGACAGATTAATCGATTATTAAAATAATCGTTAGTTGCAGCCCTACCCAGTTCCATTGGCAGCCATTCATGCCCATGTCATACTGCCTCCACCAGATTCCAGTGCATTCTTCAAAGTTCATCGGGACACCAATAGGTATTAAGTATAGAATAAGAATAGAGTTGGAGCAGTAGTTTAAACTTCATCAACTGGCCCAGTCTGAACTTCTTTTCTACGACACTATATTTACTATCAGCACTGATTAGACATCCACATAAAATGTGGCGAATTTGGTGCAATGTATAATAGCTGGCCACATGCTCCAAACAAATAGGGGGCAGCATTTCCCCTCTACTATCTCTGTAACACAATACATAGACCTCTTTGACAAAACGTCAACACTGTAACCTATTCATATTCTGGTGGTAATGTTCAATGTCCATGTTTCAGGCCGGATCTTACACATCGTACCTTTAAGTTGGCTATCCGATTGGTAACTGAAGTCACCAATACAAAAAAATGATTGCATTTATTCTCACCTGAGGCGGAGTGCCCAGGAGGCAGCTGGTGCTGGGGGTGATGGAGATGCTGGTGTGGTTGAGTGGGATGAGGGATTGAGGAGGGCTGGGGCGGGACTCTGGATCGGTCCATGTCCTGCAGAGCGGACAGGCTGGAACGTGAAGAGCAGGGGGATGGACCAGGTCTCTCAGCTGCTCCGACCCCAGCGATGGCAGGGTCAGCCTCCAGGATGAGTCTGGCCAGGGACTCAGCCAAGTCACCTCCCCCTCCTCGATCCTCCACATCTGAAAGGACAGTTTTACTTTGGATTTTCCAACCAGGTGTATGTATTTTTTTCCAGGTATATTATTGCTCTCCATGTGATATATTAAATAATAAGTCAGGGAAAAATCTGTGACCAGCAATTCTGTTCAGTTATCCAATAAATTTGGCTAAGCCCAATTTTACACTCTTAAAAATAGAACCAAGTGCTTTAGTTGATCTCAAGACCTAAACAAATATCCAGTGAAGTAAGGAATACTGCAATCTCACAGAGAACTGAACAGGATTCCTGAGTCAAGTCAAGTCTCGCTGCCTATCACTGACCTGGAGGCAGTCCAGAGGAAGACAAGGAGAATTTTAGTGAAGGGACGGAAGATGGAAGGGGGAGATGGCATGCTGAGGAAGGGAGATGGGTGGAGGATGAGTCCTCAGCTCCACCTAGATCTGATTCTCCTCCCATTCCTCCTCCTAGCCCGTCCCCCTCATTGAGCCCAGCGAGACGTTTGTGTTCCTCCTGCCAGTCGTCATCTGGAAGAAGAGAGGAGCCAAACAGAGTGGTTGTTTGTTCTATGGCGATGAATCATCTGTGCTAGTAAGTATAGCTCTAGAGACTATATATTTTTTGGACTTATAACTTTGACAAACTGTTTAACAATCACAGTAGTCAGGTATTGCATTCATGTAGTTGACCAACAATCATTACACCATTATAACAGCCCTCTACTTGTGGTGGGCAGTATACCGGTTTCATCATCGCCACCGGTGTCACAGGTCACGGCATGGATTTTGCAATACTGTCTTTATCGTGATATACACACACACATTTTGGCTTTAGCACACACACACACACACACACACACACACACACACACACACACACACACACACACACACACACACACACACACACACACACACACACACACACACACACACACACACACACACACACACACACACACACACACACACACACACACACACACACACACACACACACACCGTTCCGTTTTAACACAGCACCTCTTGCCGCCTATATTAACAGGTAGAGCAGCCAGTCTTCCATCCACTCAAAGCTCTTTAACACTACATGTCATCATTCACCCATTCATACACCGATGACAGGAGCTACCATGCAAGGTGCCACCTGACCATCAGGACTATCTAACATTCATACTACATTCACACACCGTAGGCACAGCTACAGGAGACATTTGGGGTTAAGTGTCTTGCCACCGACATGGACTAGCGGAGCCGGAGATCGAACCATGACCCTGTGAGCTCCACTGAGCCACAGTCACCCCAAAAAAATGGCGTATTGAAATGTTTTGAGATTGAACAAAAAAATCTGTTTACGATACATTTTCATATATTTCAAATATATGAGTAAGTGTGACTTTTGTTAGACCCCCTTCTTGAAACTGAACTCCACTGAAATTGAGTAATTATGAATGAGCATAGGAGCGATAATTTTGCACACCCTTAAGTATAGTGATTTAATGCAAACACATTTCAAATTGTATGCAGGACTCACCAATGGCCCCAGCTCCGAAGGTGTCGTCGTTGAACTGGTTGATTCCATCTTCCTCTTCTACCTGTCCCTCGTCTTCTTCCTCCAACGTACAGTCTTCATCCAGGGACTGCAAAGACAGCAGGGAAGACCGATGAAGGGATAAGGAACAGATTAAGAGGAAGGTGGGAAAGAGGCAGGGCATGATGACGTGGTCAAGGAATGGGGAAAAGAAATGACACGGTTAGAGAGAAGATAGAGGACGACGTTTAAAATTAATTGCCAGTTTTGCCGGCTCAGTCTGGTGTTTGAGCTTAAACCAATTTGATTTTAAGACAATTGGATGTGTCATAATAGCATAATAACATTTTGGATTTGAAGCAAATAAAAGAGGTGAGCTGAAAAACAGACATGCAACATGCAGGAGTTGCTACACTAGCTGCAGTCTAACTCGAACACTTTACTACACAACACACCCCTTTAATGACTTCCTGGATTAATGTTCTTATCTTAACCAAAACAAGACAGAAGTCCTTTGTGAAATAAATCACAGTAAATTACATTTTAAAGTGTCTTCTTCTACAGGAACACTAGAAATATTAGTATATATATATAATAATAATAATATTAGAGCTTTGTAACTACAACAGAGGAAATACAAAAGGTTTTTAAACAATACCATAAATGCTTTGTCAGTTTATTTAATGCTAACATGTTATCTGTCAATTGTTATCATTATATCAATATTTTAATCAACCGACAGGCATTAACATACATTCTTCAATTGCAGTTAGCCTTTAAATCTGCTTGTGACCAGGTTTGATTGAAAGCTAAATGTACCACAGTAAATTAAAGTAAAGTAAAAAGACAAACATCAAAATGTTCAGAATAATGCAACACGAAGAAGTTCAGGAATAAGGCTAGATTAGTTAATAACAGTAACGAAGAAATTTCCACATGCACAACACAAGGGCCCCGGAAATGTAAAACACCATTCGGACCAACTGTCAGGAGACTTTCTGAATGTTGTCTTTCTAATGTATCATTAATGATATAATTTAGTGCATGGCTTAATGGTTCAGTAATCTGTAGATTTAAATGCAAGTCATGTCGGGGGTCAGTTTATGAAGAAACTGATGGGTTACCACGTAGCAGGTGATTAATAATGTATACTAGCTAATATGTCATATTTGTCAGATGGCCCCTGTAAATGAACATGGGCTCCCAGTGCAACACTACACTATAAAAGTGTTTGTACATTTTGACTTTAATAGCAAAAACAACCATTAATTTGCTGCTGCTAATGCCACATAGTCCACAGTAATAAGTGTGATGACTTGAACTTAGTCCCAGCTGGTGAACATAATAATAAGTTAAGTTAATGCAATCATTAACCTATGTACCAAAAACATCTAACTGTAGCATTAAACGTATGGAATACAGAGATCGTGCAAAATGTATTTTAGAAAGTGAAAATTGAGTAGAGTGATAATTTAGATTGACTTAATACTAGTCATACTACACTAGCAAGTTATAAATTAACACTGTATAGCCGTGACTATGTAAATACATCAACGTAATTGACAATTAGGTTAGGTCAGCCTAATAACATTCATCAGTTGACCAAGTAAGCAGTGACCAAGCAGGATTTCTCACTGTGAAAAACATCAGCATCGCAGACTGACTAGAAACATATAGGTAACGTTACATATACCAGTAGCTCCTGTTTATAATACGAATACGTAGTAGCCAGGACGTCTTCTTCAGGACCTTCTGACTCCCTATAGGTAACGCTAGCAAGAGAACTTGTTAGCCACGATGCTAATGCTGATGTTACATCACGCAGGACCCACGTCGATGGAAAACTGGCACTGCTGCCCAAGAACTAACCAATATAATACCGTTTAGACACAGCTTATAACTATCACACAGTTGCCTTTCATAAAGTTCATCAATTTATTTAACAATAAGCTCATCCTTGTCCCCAAGCGCTCATCTTCCTTCTGGCTCATGTCACCAGGCAAGCGGGGTGCTTCACAGGCCGCCAACCGCATTGAATTTATCAGTCGCATAAACAATAGACAACATTCACTCTCTCCATCACACGCATTCTGTAATTACTACCAGTTCTCTGTAAAATATCTGAAATTGTCCTCAGGAAAAGGGCATGTTTGTCCTGGGGTACAATACTCACCTGAAATCGGAACATCTATCTTTGGGCTTTTGGGAAAAAGAAGTGCATCGGGAGCGAGCCGGCGCGCAAATGACGCAGAAGGGACGTCGTCCACTTGAACGTGCGTTGCGGAACGACGTGAACGAGCACGCATTTGATACGGCGCTGCTGCTGACTGTTGTCGTCTTGTGAACGCTTCCCTCCATTGTTGGAAATCATAAAGAGTATTAGCTACCTATTAAATAAATACAGTAACACAGGCAACATTAGGAACGGTAAACGAAACTGGCCAACATCATTTTAATCTTTTAATATGTATTACCATCCTCAGTTGTTGTAGATAGCCTATCGCTTTTTATTTACTTCATGCAACTATGCTCTAATCATTTCCAAACTCGCGCTTGGACAAGATCGAGGACATTTCTCTGCGTGACCCCCTCTTCCATTTGTGGAGAACTTAGTAATAAGATAACTGATCTTTAAAACGTCGTTTGTTTACAAATGCATTTTAGTTTAGTTTATCAAATTAACTTATATCAGGGAACATGTACAAAAAAACATAAATCTAAATATATATATATATATATATATATTTACTATATATATATATATATTTACTACTGGGGCTGGGCTGACACACACATAGGAATGTTTCAGATTGACGGGGGAGTTTATTCCATTCTACTGCAGTGACTATAATTATCTAATTATCATAACTGTTAGTTTTGAAGAACATAAATATGCCTCCTTATGTAATTAGGCTAAGTGCTTGCTTTTATTTTATTTGCAACACAAGCTGTGATATAACAAAACGCATATTTGAACGTAGTAAGGCGTACTCAGTAGAGTGCAGATCTGTCATGATCTTGGATTAGTTTTTTTTGGTTTCCTGCTTTATTTTGAAGTTCCCTGCCTATTGTGTCCCGTGTTTGTTTGACTTCCTGTCTTTGTGGTCTTCCCTCCTTTTTCTGTGCAGCACAGAACTTTGTTTGTTATCTCTCGTCCTGTTCCCTAGTAAAGTTTCTTAATTTTAGTAATTTCAATATTTCCTGTTTTATTTTGTGTTACTTACCTCTCATCTCGTTTTAGATAACTTGGTGTGTTTTCCCACCACTGTGATTGTCTGCCCCGCCTCTCGTTGAATCTACCTGTCTATTTAGTTGTTGTTGTTTTTTTAGAAAACTTTATTCAATTCATAACAGATCTACAGTTCCACAAATACATACATAATTCACAAGTATACAGACATAAAACACAAAGATAAATACAAAAAAGTGCTGTGTGCCTGGATCAAAAGTCCAACAAATGCCACGGGAGGGTCTGGCCCTTATCAATAGTTA
Source organism: Leptoclinus maculatus (assembly GCA_032191485.1). Taxonomy (NCBI): domain Eukaryota; kingdom Metazoa; phylum Chordata; class Actinopteri; order Perciformes; family Stichaeidae; genus Leptoclinus; species Leptoclinus maculatus. The sequence continues at coordinate 19,010,445 of JAVDOI010000009.1, forward strand.
TCCTCCTCCTGAGGTCAGTAACAATGTGTTTTACTACCATGTTGCCGTCCATTACAGTCTGATTTATTATCATTATACATCTGGTTTTCCATAATTTAAAACATGTGATGAGCTGGTAAAGCTCTCTTTGTTTAACAGGCATCCTCTCATCAAACATAGCATACATTACAGATTTATAGTTCACATTGAAAACTAGGCCGAGGCCTTGAAGCAAGGCCCAGACCTCTGGAGCTCTGCAACAATCCATGAACAGGTGCTTTTGTGTTTCGTTCTCATCACAACGAATCATGGGACATGTATTTGGAGTGACATTGCAGCTCCATGACACAGTGGCTCTTACAGCGAGTCTGTTCACTGACACGAGCCATCGGACATCTCTGATGCTCTCCGAGAGGTTCTTATCCTTCAATATTTTCATCACTTCCTCTCGACACCGGTCATATTTTTTTATTTAACAAGACCACCATATTTGAAATCGTTGATCTTTTTAAAGATAGACCATTCCAGTCTATCAGTAGGTGTTGTTCTCCATAGATTACCTTATATTCAGGACCTTGTCTCAGTCTCCCTTTCCTCTTACTCCACATGGAGCTATCTCCTTCCCAGAGAGCGTTTCTGGAGATGGCAGCAGAAACTTTTTTAACAAAGGCAACATATAATCTAACACCCAGCTCTAGAGCCCCAGATTAAGTTTACACACTGTTTATTTAACTGGATTTTGTTGGATGGAGGAAAAAAGTTTGACAAGAAAAGTAGCTTGGATAGGATGAAAGTCTTCACTCTATTAATTCTGGATTCATAATTAGTATTTTTGTTTTCCCATTTTTTTCACCTCCTCTTTAATTTCACACAACTTGTTTTCCCAATTTCTTTCACTACTTTTTCTGTAACAAAATATTAAACCCAGTATTTTTATTTCTGGGTTAACTTTAATGTTAATGTTACATTTGTCACATTCATCTCCGATCCAAACTCCCTCTGTTTTGTTATGATTTAATATAGCTCCAGATGTTAGTTCGTACAGAGCTAGATTATTGGTTAAAGCATCCATCTCCAACTGGTTTTTGATGATAACCGTGATGTCATCAGCGTAAGCGATGGCCGTGACCTTACATGTCTAATCTAATCAGGTAGAGATCAGATCTACCTGATCTCTACCTGATTAGATGATCAGGTAGAGATCATCTAATCTCTACCTGAGATTAGATGATCTGAGTTGATTTTTTTAATTAGAGGATTTATTGCGAGGATGCATAAAGCAGCACTCAGAGGAAGCCCTGCTATCCTCTCTCCACTTGAAAGGCTTCAGTTAAGACTCTGTTTACATTTACACAGATCCTTGATTTAACATACAAACATTTCACTATGTGAATAAAGGCATCGAGGAAGCCATATGACTTCATCACAGCCCAGAGGTAATCTCTGGAGATGTAATCAAAGGCCTTCTTCTGATCAAGCCCAACAACATAGAAGCCTTTTTTCTGGTTTATGTAAAAGTTCTCTTAACATGCACAAGTTGTCCCACATCAGTCGGCCTTTAATTGCACATGTTTGTTCTTTATCTATAATTTTGTCTAATATATCTTTTAATCTGTTCATAATTATTTTAGCAAGTATCTTATAGTCTGTATTCATACTAGTTAGATGTCTGTAGTTATCTGAATCAGCGTCATCACCTTTCTTAAACAATAAACATAAAACACCTTGATAAAAGGAGTCTCCCATACAGCCGCTGTTTATACCTTCATTGTACACAGCAGTGAGGAGGTTTAAAACATCTTCATTATATAACTGATAAAACTCAGTGAGCAGACCGTCAGGACCAGGACCTTTACTGACGTTAAGTTGTTGGATGGCCTCCATCACTTCCTCTTTCTTATCTCCACTAAGATGAGTGAAGTTTAAATCGTTGTAGGAAGGCATTGTTTCCAACAGATTATTGACACATCTATGTCTATTCTCTTATATGGAGAGATTTCTGATTACTGATTACACACAGCTTTCTGATTACTTCTCTTTTTTCCTTTTCACAGTAAAAAGTATCACCTTCATGGTTTTTTATACATTTAATACATTTATCTTGAATTTGTTTTTGACTTGATTTCAGAGCATGAATTAGATTCCCTCTGTTATCTAAGTCGGACTGTTTATAAACATTATATAATAACTCATGATTAAAGTTGTCTATTTGTTTCTTCATACTTGTCATAGTTTCCTCATCTACTGTAGATTTTAGTTTCTTCTGTTTCAGACTAATGTATTGCTTCATTAATTCATCATAATATGTGTTTTTTGCTTTATTTAATTCTCTGCATTTGAATTTGAAGAAATATTTCTGTCATGTCTAAATCTGTCTATTTACATACACCTTCCAGGGTGTTGTCCTGGGGTCAATTTGACCCCATTCAATGTTTAAATAAATGAGACATAATGTTTTTTGCTTCATATTTAATGACTTTTCCTAATTTAATGGGGACAACTGGGTAAACATAAACTCAACATGTTGATATGTAAAGTGATATGTAAAGCCATTAAAACACCAAAAAAAATATCTCTTTCCCATTTTAGGTCAATCAGTGAGATTTGATGGTGATCTGCATATTTCTCCATAGTCCCGTAACAGGGATTCTGGATGTATAAGGGTTTGGGTGTCGGGGGGGGGGGGGGGGGGGGGGGTTGTTTTATTTAAAGGGCTATTTAGGTAGTTAACAAAAAACAAAGTACCTGACACATAAACTTGGGTAGCAATTTGAATTATAATAATTGTCTGGAGGTTCAAATTGATGGGGTCAAAATGACCCCAGGATAAGAGATGTTAGTACATTTGAAGGTAACAGGAGGGTTAAATGTTGCAGAAATGAATGTTGACATGTTTTATATGTCAGGTAATGAGTTGGAATAAAGTTGAAACACAGAGGTGGGTGATAATTTATACTGTATGCTTTATAAACACAACAGCGTTCCAGTATAATGAACAGGAATCGATCAATAGGAAGCATGCTGTTAATTTTGATATTATGTTAATATTCATAGTGTTGAAAGATAATGGAACTAGTCAATGTCATTGTAATGTTATATGACACTAGCATGGATACGATGGGGGAAGATGCCCCCTTAATAACACCATCTACCTACTGAGATGTGATCAGTGGCTTATATGATGTCAGTATCAACAGTATGATCACTCATAATCAGACCCAGTTTGGGGGAATGTAAACGATTAAATGTGAAAAAAAAACTAAGTAAGTTACCAAACAATATTTCATCAGTAAGGTTTTAACTAGTAGCACTTCAGTATATTTCCTGTCCTTTAATGGAATTTCACTATTTCAGAGATAATTTTGTTCAAAACTAATAAGAAGTTCTCCACATGAATCTCCTAATACTTTAGTCAATATTTAACAAATGTACAGAATCTTAAAAGCACTAAGGAAACATTTGACCAAGTTACCCTAATATCTGTTACACATTAACTTCAGTGACCTTTAATGGTCACGGCTGAAATGCATGTTCTTTTTTTATTCATTGGTTTATTTGATACGGGACAGTGCACATTAATAAGTTAGCCAAAAGGCTATTTTTTCATCTGTAGTCCCAAGAGGAAGATGTTACAAAATAAACCTAAAGACAGAATATAAGATTCAATTTGAAAGGTTATACAATATTGACGCTTTACAATGCATAAACTAATGCATGTTGTCCAATGCATAAACTAATGCATTAACTATCATAAAGGGTAAGATGCCCATCTTCCGCCATCTTACCCTTTATGATAATACTTGATGTATCCAATTCAAACAATCCACACAGTGTTTCTCCCAAAATTGTATTTGTTGAGTCAGAGTGGAAAGAGTACAAAGACCATAAAACTCTGCATTGACATCCAAGATATTAACAATAATCCATGTATACTGGTGTGGGACATCAGAATTCTTCTATCTGCAATCAGTGAACAGCAACGATACAGCCACAGCATGACTCAGTCTCCGTGCTTTTTAGTCTCGTGTGACAGTGCAACACATGGATGATCACTGAGTGGAGCATGCTGAGGCAGCTGGACTGCTGTACACCAATCACACAGACAGACATCGTTCTTCAATAAATATGTAATCCAAACAGTGGCATGGTAAAATCAGAAAGTATATCAAAGTATATTCATCATATCGGAAGGGGATGATACTGAAACCAGAGGAAATGTGTTGGTGATGTTTGATTTCAAATAAAAGATGCATCGACAAACCCAAATCCCACCCTGAAGCACATCCACAGCTGAGTCCGTTTTCTTACAGTATGTACAGTATGGACGTATGTGTGTGTCAGAGAGGTTATTATTGCGTGTGTGTGTGTGTGTGTGGTGTCTATCGGTAGAGGTAATCAGCTTGTATGTTGGCAGCTATCTCTGCCTCCCACTTGTCTCCGTTGTTGAGGAGCTTCTCCTTGTTGTAGAGCAGTTCTTCGTGCGTTTCAGTGGAAAACTCAAAGTTAGGACCCTGGAGAAAGAAGATAAGAGAGAGGATGGTGAGGGGAACGTAAGTGAGAAGAAAGGGATCATGGGTAAGAGCAGGATTAAAAGGAAGAGAGGAGAGGACAGAAGCAAAGCTGAGGATCATCACATTCAGCACGGACAGACGATGGAGCTTTCAGGTCACCACGGCGCTGGTTTGTTATTTGGCCTTCTTTTCTCTGACCCTAACAAGTTGTGACTTAAAATGTAGCCATTATCATTAGATTCTGCATTGGTTCCACTGTTCTGTTTGGGAACTAAATGTTGGCACTGCACACGCTACAGGTAATGGGTTGGAAAACAACATCTCATTTGCATTTCCATATACCATTCAACACAGCCAACTACGCTTTCACAACATTCATGTCTGGTGAGTATTTGCATTCCCTGTTGGTGGTCAGACCTTCACTTCTGCCAAAAAAACACCATTCAATTCTAAAAGAAGCACGGACCTAGCAATTCTGCAAGTGTTTGAGAAGTCAAAATGGCGACATCTGCTGGGGAACCATTAGTATCACACTTGGTGGATAAAATGAAAGACTATGTTGAAACAAAAAGTGATCATACACGAACCTCTACGATGGCGTCCACAGGACATGCCTCCTGACAGAAGCCACAGTAGATGCATTTGGTCATGTCGATGTCGTAGCGAGTCGTCCTCCTGCTGCCGTCAGCACGAGTCTCTGCTTCGATGGTGATGGCCTGGATGCACACATTGTTGGAGATGAAGAGACACGCAGAGCTCCATCTCAGACTTTTCTCTGATCTGGTATTGAGATTGACTATAAATGGCCATATTTATTCACACCAGAGATGAAATGCATATTAACCATGCATTTCATGTGTTACTTCACAGTAAAGACAGTTGCTTATGGTTTAAACATACATATAGCCAAAGTAGTTTTGTCTTGATCATATTAAAAGGCGAACATGATGCAATCAAGCCACGTCTGGTATGTTTGTGTGTGAATACCTGAGCAGGGCAGATAGCTTCGCACAGCTTGCAGGCGATGCAGCGCTCCTCTCCTGAAGGGTACCTGGTGAAACATCACAACAAACTAGAGCGCTGATACTGCACCAAGGACTCCACAAGTCATTCATCTGGAGAAATTCAAAGGCGCTTGCAAAATGTTTATCCTTGAATTAGCAAAGCTTTGTTAGCAGCTACTCCTAAATAAAACAAGTTTAATAAAACAGCAGGGAGGAAGAGTAAGCAGCAAAAATAATGAGGGACTTTTATTGTGAAGAATTTCTAGAGAATGAAAAAGTGTTATCCACCAGGGGGGCATGCTGAATTTTATTTTAAATATGAGCTTTAAAATGTAGCATTCTGGTGTACTCTGAGAAGAAAATTAAGTGATAAGATATTTACTTTAAGCTAAAAACTAATGTATTATTCAGTTATTAATCAGTATTTCAGCTCTATTATTATTAACCTTTATTTAGACAATAGTGTTAAGTTAAAAAGGGAGACGTCGGCAGCCACCGCTCGCTGTCTCAAACACCTCGAAGTAACAAAATGTACTTATTTAATACTTTTATTTCTAGTGTCAGAACAAAGTTTTTTTTTTAATTTTTCAGAAGTGTCTCTTAAACACCACCTATTCTACACCCATGTGTTCGTTCCTTTTTAATAAAAACTAATTGGTTCACATGACAGTGGAAGGTTTGAGGGGAGGAGTTTCCAAAGCTGGTAAATCTCTGCAGCTTTCCATCAGTCTCAGGCCAACAGCATAGCATTTAAAATCCCAGCTCATTTTGTGGTCAATGGGTCACGTGTGGGACTGTTTTGCAGCGATTAGAGAGCATTTTATTTTTAGCATGATGAATCAGTAAATCATGATTATTCCATTACGGTCTCCTCTTGACACCTCTTGGGTTAGTCTCTACAATCACTCAATCACTCAGAATTAGAGAGCACTTGTTCCGTATTGCAAAAGGAGAATGCAATGAATTTGACTTTTCCTAAAATGATAAGTGTTGTCAAATGCGGAGTCCATCATTGTGAAAAACAAATAATCCCTGTGTGAACAGTTATTCACAATCTAACGTCTGAGCATCTTATCATTTTTAAATCAATTTGACCGACGTCTCAAAGCATGCAAGTTATTTCCTAAATGTGTACAACCCACAGTCCACAGAGTGGTCGTCCTCACCTGCGCAGTGCGTGTTCTCCTCTGAAGCGAGGGGACAGTGGCCCCTTCTCAAATGGGTAGTTGATGGTGGCGGGCTCTCTGAACAGGTAGCTCATCGTCATGCCCAGACCTGACAACCCAACACAAGCATTCATGTTTGAATGAGAAAAAAATAACATATCTCTTTAACTGAGGCATACAGAGCACATGGACAAAAATTATTTTCCAGCAGCCAGTCCACCTAGAATTCAGGTTGCATTCATTATTTTTGGCATGACTACTATGAGAATAGTCTCACATGAGTAAAATGCACCGTTATGTACAAGTGTGACATTCAGCTGACCTCTGAAGAGCTCTGTCCACAGCAGCGTCTGAGCAGCTCGGTCTGTGATGGACTTCATGTCTGTGGGGATCTCTTGGGCATTCACATACTCTGCACACACAAACACAAACAGGTCAGTGAGCTGGTGTTGAGAGTTGTTAGTGTAAACTGTGAGGGGATTAAACAGATGACCATTTATGTGTGAAAGCGTAACATTTAAGAGCATATATCACAAAAGATGAAATCACTTTCATCAATCTTTCTAAGTCTTTTCTTCAAGCTTTGTGTTGTCAGGCTGCGTTGTAATTGGGTAATATGTTAGACATCTCCCTGATGAACCCCAGTATTACATACTAAGCTGAGGCCAAGTGAAGCAGTTTATATTACAGATTATAGGAGATGTGCTAAATTAACAAAAAGTGACTGCTACCATTAAAACAAAGAAGTCAGTGCAGCGCCTAAGGCACCTTAGCTGAATGAATAGGAAGGAAACTATGGTGAGAGTTCTCTACAATGTTTTGCTTTCATTTCTGTCTGTATATCTTTTTGGCAAATTTTTGTAAGTTTCTGACTGAGACTCTTCTGTTCCTGCTCTAGAAACAATATTCAATTATAATTAAAATAGAAATCAATTCCTGTTCTGCATTTATTTTTTATGATAATTTGAAAAAAACAACAATTCTTTAGATTAGTTCATCATTTTAGAAAAGATTCCCTACAGATGAGTGTGTACATATTGTTTGTTCATATCTTAAATTGTGCTGGAAACAGGATGTCTCCTACATTCTCAGAGTCAGTCTGATTGGCATCAAACAAGTTTCAAGTCATAAATCCTGCGGATATATCCAGGTGTCAAACTTACATTTGAGGTGAGGACAGAGAACATAAGCAGATGCAGCCTTCTAGTGTCAAACTCCAGAAGATGACAAGCAGGGTTTTGACAAGAGGTTCACTTTAAATTTAAGGCCCAGGCTGGAAATAAGTGTCGGAATTATTTTAAGTCTTTTTAAATACATACTGTATGAGTTTTTGTGCCTCACAATGAACACACTATTATAGTTAGAAAAGTTCAAAGTACTGCAAGACTGTTTCTGCTGCCAAAGCAAAGTGGACAGCGGAGGGAAAAGGGCCCGATCGGGTCTTTCTGACCAAATGCTGCACCTATCATTTATTGAGAGCTGACAGTGTGGGATTTTTCCCATCATAACAGACAATATTGGGTATACTTTTTTACTTCCAATAAAACACATCGAGCTGCTTTTGTGTGTTGTTGAGGCACTTACTGAATCCTTCCCTTTGTGTGGACACACTGAAGGACCTCACTAGAACCTGGCTGGCCAAAAAGGTGCCTAAAAGGAAAGATAAAGTGCATTATCATTAAGATACTACATTCCATTGACTATACAACTGAAGGATAGTACACACAGGTACCTGATGTGTGCTTAACAACATCTTACTATGACAAAGACACATCTTCTTGTGTTTGGTCTGCTGAGAGCAGGCAGATCTAGTTGTGTAATCTGACATGGCTCCTATTGATTTGAGATCTTAACACTATGTTGTGTCATTTCCAAATGATATACTTATTTTATCAAAAATGTTTTAACTACCATCATATCAGTTGCACTGTAATTACTAGTGTTTTGAAAGTGCAACTGTTCCTTTGGCTGATAAATCTTACCTGGCCTTGATACGGAGGGAAGTAAACGCAACGATGCAGCCATCACGTCTTTGGAGCTGGAACCAGACAAGAAACCATGAGGGAACTATTCACAAATACCGGCTGCATCAAAACATGATCGCATATTTATTATTTGAAGCTCAAATTGGTCTCTACATAGTAAACAGTCATTCGATACTCGCAGTCTGCCATAACCTAAATGACGCAAGGTAGATTCTGACAAATACTATCCGATGACATTGCGAGCCCTATCGCTAACTGTTAATGGAGCTGTAACGTTAGGCTGTGAAGTTAAACCCGCTTCACACCCAAAACAACTATCGTTGAATACCGACATAAACGTTAGCTGTGCGGTTCCACGGCTGTCGATGTTAGCCTTATCCCACTCACTATTACCAACTCTAATATTGAGGCACAGCAATCGAACTTTGATTTGAACTCTTAACGTAAAACAGGAACTCTTAACGTAAAACAGGACTTCTTGACCTAAGTTTACCCCGATGTAACGTTAACACTAGCAATTCCCGGTACTCCGCTAGCATGACATTGTTTAGCTAACGTTAGCCAACAGTACCTTGCAAAACACACACAAAATACCACTGTGACAACTCAACTTCACAGCACATCATAACTGTTCTGTGCACAATGAATGGTCGTTGGTTTTGGGTTTAGTTTGTGTAAAGTAAAGGCTAACTTCTAAGCATTGATCAGTAGCCAACATAAGATGCTGTCAAGGACTTTTGCACAAAGGTCGCTTGAGGGGATTTCGCTGTTCCTTTCAAGGTCAGATATAAAACATAATAAATTAACCATTTAATGTTACAAAATTATCCTTGTAAGAAATAAGATTTTATGAATTTAAATTATTTTAAACTCACCGAAAAGTCGCTATTTGGCCTTCTAAACCAGAACAGCGGACGATATGCGCAACGGACCTTGCGTGTACAGGAAGTTCCCCAACGTCATGGCGTCATAGACCTCCTCCGCCTCTTCTTCTTCTTTGTGGTTTAATAACGACAGCTTGCGTCCTTGGTATTTAATTACTGCCATCTTCTGGATTTAGTTTACTCCTACAGTGTCCGGTATGTCAGATTTTCCTCACCAGTCAAGTTCTCCTCTGGAAGATGATCAAACGTCTTCTGCCATGAAGACTGGTTGGATATTTCCCTATAATGTGAAGTGTGCTGTTTAGATTAATGTTTCCCATTCTTAATCTCGTCATTATACCTCCTATTTTGGAGTTCTTCCGCTTCCTGGGCTCCACCATAACCCAGGACATCAAGTGGGAGCTGAATATCAGCATGATTGTAGCCAACCCCTCTCACCCTGGACACTGTTTGAGACCCTTCCATCTGGCAGGAGGCTGCGGTCCATGAGGACCAAGACCTAACGCCACATGAACAGTTTTTTCCCATCTGCAGTTGGGCTCATCAACAAAGCCCGGGACCCCCCACTGACTCTGACACTTACATCCCCAGGACAATTTCCTACCGTTACACACCCTTGCACATCCTTTCTCTTTTAATAAACACTTGTCACTTGCATAACATACATGTTTTAACTTACTCTTATTTGTTCGTTTGCTTAACGTATTTTATTGTAAACTATCCTATTTTCAATTTTATAATTATTATATTATTGCACTGGGTTTTACTGTTACGCATTATTCACCTAGCCAAATTCCTTGTATGTGTGTAACGTACGTACTTGATAATAAACAGTTTCTGATTCTGATTCTGATTTCCTATTTCCTTCACTATTTCTCACAACTCCTGTTCTATTTTGTTATAAGTACAGTGGCAAAGCTCTCACTGCCCCGAAACACACTCTCAAAGGCAGAGTCTATTTAACCTCAAACTCTGATGATCCACACACAATACTTCCATAATCTAACCTTGATCTGAATAGAGCTACATGCGTATCTAACCCAGCTACCCACTCCTGCAAGACATCTCATGACATTTATCAATTTTATTTACACTTATCCTCCACACTTTCAATATGCCCTCTCTCTCTCCATATCAATCTCGGGTTAAAGTTATTTCCTAAAGATTATTACCAGTCCTGAGATTCTTTCTTGTGAAGAACATAACTTTTGGTTTTCTCCACTGAAAATTTAAATCTCCATTTTGTCCCCCACATTTCAACTTGACAAATCCCATCTTGTTTTTTCTAAATTATATGTGCTACATTTCTCCCTCTTTTCCACAGAGACATTTCATCTGCAAACAGGGATCTATCCATATCCATTGCCATATTTAATCATCACAATGCTAAAGCTAATCTTAATAAACGAATAAACAAACTCTCTGTTCCACCTGACCTGACTGCGTCCTTTCTCTTTCTTCTTGGCTAGTCGCCTTAATGAATCATCTTCCACTCACCACCTCTTCCCACTAACTCTCCCTCCTCTCATCACTATAGTTTCATTCTTCATCACTAAACTCTCTGCTGTTGCTGTCACTATCTGTCTCCCTGTCTGCCATCCTGTCACAACCGTAAAGAACAGTATACCAATATCGTTCCAGGCCTATACAGGCTGGGATTTGACAAAGCTCCTCACAATAGCCAAACCGAAAACTATTAAATCCAGATTACTGCAAATCCAAAGTCAATATATATATATATTTTAAATAAGCATAGCAACATGCCTTCAAACCTTCCACAAAGTGTCCACTTCTTCTCCCCATAGCTTAACTAAAGACACAGAGTTGTATCAGGGTTTGTGGGTTAACTGGGCTTATCTGGGGGTTTATTCATTATTATTTAAAAAGAAACATTATACTTCTTAAAAGGTTATCCGTGTAAACCTGCACAGTGACTGTTAGATGCAAGCAGTGATAGCAGTGGAAAGTATTAATGGTTGTAATTCTGGCAGAACTTAATATACAACTGCACAGGTGCTTTAAGAGAGAAATACAGTAACTCCATGTTCCTGCTACAGTTTAAAAGCATATGTTTTCGACACATTATTTGCATCTGATTCCTAATAGAAGCTTATTTTCCTTGCTGTTATTATCATCACCTACAGGATAACGACAGAAGTAGTTTGTAGTAGTAGAAGCTGAGTTACAGGCACACACACAACGTGCGTCAGAGCAATTCTAGTTGAGTTAAATGGAGCATGTGAATTTTAATTAAAAATGGTTTTGATGACACTTGCATTTGAGCTCTACGCTACAAACACCTATTGTTGAAGGCTGTGGACTGACGGCTCAACGTAAAAGTAAGTGTATTCTTTTCTCTATCAAATAGAAAATACTGTCAGACTGAGATGTAACACTGTGTCTGTCCCTATGCAAAAGTAAACGGCCTTTATCTGTATGAACACATGAGAGCTGTAAGGTACGGTAATGGGTTGGATATCATTAGGTGATGTAATTGACCATCTCACTCTATGTTTTTAATTTACAGTACATTCCGCTGCTGGTAAATAAGACACGCAATGTTTTAGTGTTGTAGCACCATTTGCCAGTAGCTTTCTCTTTGTGTTCTGGGTATAATTGTACAATCATCTCAGTACACACTCTACAGTATAGATAGCTGTATAGGGAAAGACATTTAAAAAATGTATTCAATATGCACACTTCCTGTACATACGTTGTCATTTCAGACACTAGCTGTCTTTGTTCATATATGCTGTTGAATATGTTAACTTAACATTCATTATGTTCTATATTTTTCTAAAGAGTTCATTGTTCAACCAATAGTATTTTGAACTGCATATTTATTTTAGTTGTCAGTTTCTCCAATTAGTTGATCTTGTGTTGTTGCTCTGCTGTTATTTGCACATATTTGGACTATGCAGTGATTTATATTTGTTCACACTTCCCATTTGCATTGTCAGTTATATTGTGTCTAATACCCAGTCCTTGTTATTGTCAGTTGTTCTTTGCAGTATCAAATAATTTAGTTCATGCAATCTAACTGTTGTTGCAGGACTAGTTATTAAAGTTGTCTTCCGTCACTTGTGCTATTTATGCTATTGTTGTTGACATTAAATCACACACAGCCACGACATGAATCCAGGTGACATTAAATACCGCAGCCATCAGCGATCAAATCACAGCAAGTCAAACATTCAAAAGATTGAACGTAAAAGATTACAAACACATTATAACTAGGGTGATGAGTTTACAAGTCAAGTCAACTTTATTTACATGTATATATCCCAATTTCACAAATCACAGATTAACCTCAAGGGGCCTGTACAACATACAACACCCTCTGTCTTCTTTCGAATTCTCGATTAAGATCAGGACAAACTCTCTAAAAAAACTTTTAACTGGGAAAAGATGGAAGAAACCTCAGAAAGAGCACCAGAGGAGGAATTCCTTGAACTGGACAGACATGCAATAGAGGTTGTGGGTACAGAATTGACCAACATAGTAAAATAAAAATGTATGAAAAACATGTTCTTTAAGGACTTTGAGCAACTTCACGTGTCTCCAAGTAGATAGAACCTGACTGCACAAACACAAGAGCAAAACTCATTCACACAGGAGAAAAGAAACAATCACACATACACAGGGGGAGAGGGACAAGAGGACAATCTCCTTCAGGACAAAGATCCAGCTCCAAACATCTGGAATGAAGAGAGCTTGGACACAGACCATAAGCCAGAATTTTCCATTTCAAAATGTGATTATTTTAATGTGCAACCAGTGACTAATTACAATTAGAACAAGTATTAAAAATGGTATTAAACCTCAGTCAGCAGTAGCAGCTCTGACTTCCCCCAACTACATGCTGGTGGCTACTCTATAATAAACTCTGATATGCTTTGTATTCTTTATCTTCCAGTGAGTGAGTGGTTTAATGGGACTGTGTTCATGGACCGTCCATGGCCAGAGGCAGAGAGGTGGCTGCTGGTGGCTGTGTTGGGACTGGAGATGATCATGGGAGTTGTGGGAAACTGTCTTGTTCTGCTGGTCAAAGTCAAGGTGAGGTGTTACGGTTGTTCCTTATATTGGTTTGAAATGTTATTCATGTTAGTTGTGTCTGTAAGTACAGAAGACCAGAATGACCAGAATCAACGTAATGTTTTGGTTTTGTGTCATCACTCATTTTTGTGTCATATTATCATATGTTCAATTCTCTTCTTCTGTCTTTCATTTTCAGTGCAGGGGTCAGTTCTACTGTCGTTATTGGCTTCCTTTCTTCAGCCTCACCATATCAGATTTAGGTACAATTTACACTGACACTAATGCCAGTGCATCACGTGATTAAATGTTGAAATTTACATTATTGGTGTATCAAACTATCTTACAAACCCACCTCATAAAGTATTTTGATTATAGTATAGAATAACACATCTGTCACAGTGTTTGACATGTAATTTCAGTGCAGGAAGTCATCGTTTCTCATAATGAACCACTGTGTTGTGAAGGCTGCTCCCTCCTCATCATCTCCGGCTCTCTGTTGGCCATGCTGACAGGAGGTCAGAGGTCACCGTGGTGTGAGGTTGTCAGCCTGCTGAAGTTCGCCTTCATCACCTCCTCCATAGGGAGCTTAGGTACGCCACCAGTTCACTTTGCACCCAGAAGATTTGAGATTTGAATGGAACAATACAAAATAAAAGATGACAAGCTGCCCTTCAGAGAGGCCAGAAAACACAGCACTCTTTTTGAATCAAGCTAAAACTGAAAGCAGCATCAATCTTTCTTGCATTTACGAACACTAGCATCTGATGCATCTAACCACTTAACTCAAGCAGAACTAGTCGTGATTACCGCCCTTGCATCAGTACTACCGTGGTAGAAAAGTAACAATGTTGTATTAATACCAAAGATGATTAATACCTTTGTAGTAGGAAAAAGTCCCATAATTCCTTTGGAACAGTCAGTTTGAGGGTGTTTGTTTTCCTTCACAGCTGTCCTCTGTGTGCAACAGCTGATTGGCATGGCCTCCACAAGAAGTCCTCTCTTTGTTGTCATGGTAGCAGCCTGCTTGGCTTCTTGGGTGACGGGGGTGGTGTTTGGGAGTGTCCCTGTTGTCTACGCCTGGATCAGGTATGACGCTCGCTTAATGCTTTCACTTAGTGCTCCATGGTCAACATATTGTTCCCACTCAGCATCATGTCCTCTCTCTAACACAGGTACGACCCTGCAGAGATGCTGTGCGCTGTCTTTTGGGAGAACAGCTACTCAGATATGTTGGTCTATATTCTCTGCGCTTTCTCCATCTGTGTCTTCCTCCCCTTCCTCCTCATTGTCTTCTGCTCTCTACTGAGTGCCACTGGCTGCTGCTCAAGCTGCAACAGGTGAAATACCTGAGAAAAGATCATTTCAAGTCACACCACATAAGCTGGAAACTGTTTTTTGAGGATTTTTCAGTCATTGATGTTGTTTATGTCAGGTCAGGTCCAATCAAAAGTTACACTTCCATGTACACGGATAAAGTCAAAGAATCCTTTCGTCATAATTAGTTTTCGTCAAAGATACCAGACACTGGTTCCAGCTTCTCAAATGTGAGGATTGGATGCTTTTTGTTGTCATATATGATTTTGAAATTGAATGTGTTTGGGACAGTAATTTGAAGTTGTCCCCTGGGACTATTTTCTGGCACTTTGAAGACAAAGCTATTGATTGAGTAATCTGAAAATAATCATCAGACTAATCGATAATGAAAATAATTTGCCATTGCAGACCTGACACCGTCGACTTTGAGACTATGATCCTTGGGGTTTGGGGAGGCGGGTTTACCAAAAGGCCTTCATTGCCTCTAGTTTTATTACAGAAAGGCCTATAAAATGTACTGTATTAGCTATTGTATGATGTTTTAATTAGCACACTGAGAAAGGAGAAGTCAAAAGAGGAATTCTAAGTCAATCTAACAAAAATGGAAGGACTGTCTGTTCTCTTTATGTCCACAACTGTTCATCCGATCGATTTCACACTTAGCGATGTAATGCCCAAGGAAGTGCAGCGTTGAGTACGAGCTCTTGAGATCCACAGGACATATTTATTAGTAGTGCGCTTTATGTACACTGTGTAGTGTTTTGAGAGGGGATTAACTGTTACACTGCCAACGGCATGCTGGGTACAGCTCGCTCTCAGCAATATCTACTTTTACACCGTCAAATGGCATGCTAAATACAGCTCACTCTTCATCGCTCGCTGCAATATTACCTGTCATACCACTGGATATAACTTCTGTGTTACTCGCTCCTCTCTCCATCTTGTACTCTTTGTCTCAGTGATCAAGGAGCGGATCTGTCTACAGTCAGTCCTCTGCTGGTGGCCTCCTACATGCTCTGCTACACCCCCTTTGTTGCGTCTGAGGTGACACATGGACTCTCTCACTAGTTGCACACATGGAACAACACATGAGCTTTTGTATCTGTGCATGTACACAGATGTAAACGCCACAGTGTGAACGCATACTTGTCCACTCATAGACTTTGTTTCTTTCTCTACATCAGCTGATCCTGCTGGGTAGGATGGATTTGTCCCCGGCACCTGATTGGTTAAGGACACTGTCATCAGTGATGTCATACCTGGACTGTAGTCTGAACCCTCTTATTTACTGCTCCCATCAGAACTTCCGGGAGGCGGGCCTCGCCCTGCTATGGACCAGAAGGAAACCATCGGCAGAGCCTGTTCTCACTTCTATCACTAGACATGACGTGTAAACATGTGAGGTGTTCCACATTTATTCCCCAGAAATATGAAGAACCCAACAATGACACATCTCATAAACAGCTGCATTTATCTGAGGTCAGGATGTCATTACTGGCATGTTTTTGTATTTCTCCTACTTTGTTATCCCTATAATATATAATATCAAGTCATTTCATTTTTCTTTCTTTTCGGCATGTTGAAAGTAAAGAAATACATATTCTAATTGCTACATTTTGTTTTTGTTGGGTTAAGTCAACTAAAAGTTGAAAATATTTCAATTAAAGTTGTATCAAAACATAAACCATAGCCACAGTTTACAGTTATTTACATCCTGCTCTGTAGCTCAAATGTCGACCCCGGAGCAATTAAGTTAAGTGGGCCACTAATAATGAATACAGTACAAGAGATTTGATTTAGTTCTCTGCTGTTCATGCCCAACTTACTGTCTTGTAGCTGCTACCTGATGTGATTTACTACCAAAACATGACATGTGCCGAGTGTCTGAGAGAAGGCTGACCAGGTATTATGTGGTTAACAGTAATTCATTATGGAACTGACAAGATGGTCAGTGTGGTAAACCAGATGTATGATTTACAGGATCTCATGTGTAACGTTAGCAATTCAGTTCATAAGCAGGGCTGCCGATTGGATTTAAGAAATAGAGTTCATGTTCCCTCAGTGCACATCCTACCCCAAATTTGTGTTAATTATTTTGATTTTGGAAATATTTTATTCATTCAAGTCAAGTGTTTTATTCTTTTTCACAACTTGAAGTTCAGAACGCAGCCCTCGTCTCATACCCGGAAAAATATCAGTATTATAAAATATTAAGCAAAACAACAGTTGTGTTTGTACAATCTGTATGTTTGTACAAAATAAGTTAATTTATCACAAGAAAATAGCTCAATTCAGTACAAAACATTTAAAATGATGGTTTATGGTTAAATGTGTGTAACTGCCAAAATGGCTCTGGGCACCAGAGTATTTACTACTAGTACTACTAGTATTTGTTCGAGTGCATTTAAGACCAGCACATTTATAGAACAGGCAGAGTCAACAAATGTCTTTTGGATCTTAATCCTTTCAGTGTGTGGGAGAGTTTAGATGATGTCAGATAATCTGAATCCATTAGTACAAAAACCTTTTATTATAGAAAATGGAAGAAGGTCACATGGGTGAATGCATTTCCTGTTTAGTAAATGCACCATTTGCATATTGATTCAAATCTAACATTAGGTTTGCACATCACCACTTTCATTAAATTGTGCAGGCTACTGTAGCAGAGACATGTGGTCTTTGGGGATGGTAGGACTCTGGAAATACTTACATTTACCGTTTTTATGTTCTGTTCTGTTACATGCTATATTTTTCCACCTTATTTTTTCTTTTCTCTTCTACATGTGCCCCTGTCCCATGTTGGACTGAATCTGTGATTTTGGTTTTCTTCCTGCTATGTGTTTCAAGGCATAATCCAATCCAACCCAATGAAGAATATTGAGTTGGTGATGTAATAACCAACATCTGCCAGGCCTGAGAGTCAAACCACATTGTGTATGAAAGCGTCTCTCGACTCCTAGTCTACTTGAAGACCATCAGGGCTCCTCGTCTCTGCTCGTTTCTCACTCCTGCCGTGCTGCCGTCTTTCCATGAGCCCTCTGCGTCAGTGTGGTCAGGAAACAGAAGCTGAAATGGAACTGCAGCACGTCGCACACTTTGGACCAGAAGTGTCCGGTGAGCCGCTGGAACAGCCAGTACCGAGCGAGCCAGTGATCCAGCAGCTTCAGCACCACGAAGCCCGCACATGACAGCACCGCCAGCAGTAGATATCTCCGCGTGCGAACGTCCCCGTGCGCAAGCTGCACGCGAACTCCCTTGTACACTGCGAGGGCGACGTGACACCCCAGCGCCAACTCGAAGCCCCGCTCGTGCACCAGCGCCAGGCCGTAGCTGAGGATAGAGAACAGTTCGTGCGCTGCCGCGTGCATCGCGCTCCACTTCGCTGGCCCGCGTTCTACAAATCCGATCCACACCGGAACCCACGCGAAGATCGGTAAGGTGAACCACTGGTCGAGCACGGAGGGAGCGCGCCGCAGCAGCGCCAGGCGTATCCACTGCACAGGTCCGTACAAGATAGCCATGAGGGCGAACACCTCTCTCATGTACCGGCTCTGCGACGTTTCTTGGACGCCTCTAAACCACAACAGCCAGTACAGCCCCATGTAGATATAAGCCAGGTTAACCAAACAGTTACATGGCATAGCCAGGAAACCCGGCAGGTAACCAACCACTTCTTCAGCATAATGGGCAGATGACAAGTCCACCTGAACTTCGTCGAACAGGCTGGTGTTCGCCCAGGCGACACAGAGCACAAAAGGCACCGATACGTGTAACAGAGCCGACTTCATTACTGCAGCTGTTTGTGGAATGTCTGAGAGACTGGGATCAAAAGTCGGAGCTGTTGTTGTTATTCCGGGTTTTAAAGTCACATGGTTAAAGATGGAGGGTTTCGATTGGCTGCCTTGCTGTCAAACTTCTTTTTTTCAAGAATGACGGCGAAAGCTTGATTGGACATTTTTGAATGAAGTAAACGAACCTGAGGAGCACCGTTTGAATCGCATTTTACGCCCTATGACAGAAAGTGCAAAGACCTCAACAATGTATATTTTTCTTTAGTTCCTCTACCTGGATACAAAAAAATTGTCTTAATTAAATAAGAGCATCGTTTTTACCGGAATAAACAAGCCCATGTAGGTTAACTTGTCTTTGGCAATTCCAATAAAGAGAAGAGATTTAAGAAAAAAAGGCCACGAGAGAGGCTACCAAAGAGTGGAGGGACGGTCAAACATGAAAATCAAAAAATCATTCACGTAAAAAGATCATGAAAAATGTGGCCATCTCGAGTCCCTTATTAGTTGTATGCTGCGGTTCTAATAGAATAACTTCAGTTTTGTCTGAGTTTAACATCAGGAAGTTGCAGGTCATCCAGGTTTTTATGTCCTTAAGACATGCTTGAAGTTTAGTGAGCTGGTTGGTTTCATCTGGTTTCATCGATAGATATAACTGAGTATCATCTGTATAACAATGAAAGTTTATTATTTAGTTTTTTCTGATAATATTGCCTAATGGAAGCATATATAAGGTGAACAGAATTGGTCCAAGCACAGAACCTTGGGGAACTCCGTGACTAACTTACTATTAGTAAGAATGGCAGATGCAGGGCAGGCATAGAGCATTTTGATGAGTGATAATAATAAAAACTCCCCTAATCCATAGTGTCTGAGTTGTGTGCATATATATCTCCATTCAATCTGATCAAGTGCACTTTCTGTATCAAGTGAGATAACTACAGGATTATTGTCCATTTCATGTTTAGCATACATTATATTAATCTCTTAGTCTAGAAAAAAAAATGTGCCAGACACAAAGCCACTTTCAACACAATCTGACTTCTTTTTGCAACGAGAGGAGTCGCCCCCTGATGGCCATTAGAAAGAATGCAAGTTTAAGGCACTTCCGCTTTGTCCTCACTTTTCAGACCTGCAGGTCGTCCCCTGCTAAGAAGCTGTTGTCTGACGTCACAAAACAATGGAAGTGCACATTGTAAATCAAGTAAAAAGGCAATGTAAGGTATAGTTGCCAGTATTTTATTGAAATAAAGCACACATCATATATAAACATACAGCTAACAGACAAGAGCCGTTCTTTTCTCTAAGTTTACCCGCCTCCTGTCAGACAATGATATCAAGTACAACCTACAGCAGTGTTTTCACAAACTTTTTTCTGGGGACCCACCATTGCAACCCAATTCACAATAGGCCTCATCTATAAATGAGAAGAGCAAATGTGTGTGTAAATGAACAATCCTGACCAATATACTGACATTTCCGCATCACTTATGTTCTTGAATGGTAAACCAGCCATTTTGAGGAGATATTTTGATATCTGTTTACACAACATATACACATGTTAAATACTTTATAATTCAGAATGTATGTGTTTTTACTTTTGGGAATGAGAGCAAAAAGTAGACATTGTTGTTTGGTTTCTCTTTTAATTAGCTAGTTACTTAGTTCATTAAATGATATGGAAGGCAAAGGTATGAGGGCTAGCAGGTAAGAGCAAATAAAGAATGATGAATGTGCAAACTACTTTTTTTCCATGAGCCTTTACGGGTTCAGCAGTTCAAATAATTGATGTCACGATTCTTGCCTCTGGTGTGTGCATAGTCTTTTTTCTATATCTGCCTTTTATTTTATGTGAATGCAAAAGGCTACAATTTTCATAAATATGCGTCTGAAGCAGAACACGCTCATTCACACAAAGAAAGTCAACAGGTCCTTAGAAAACAGACTGCAGAGAGAAAACATAGACAGCTATTTCACCCAAAAAGACTGCATGAATAAAATGATTAAATGAACAACTGCAAGATCATCTTCTTAAAACACATGAAATAATACCATGCTCTTCCAAACACTGGCTAAAGCTCAAACCACACAGAAAAACTAAAATGAGTGCTTCCTTTCGGGAGCTGACATCGAAGTGGCCTCTTCAGAGGAAAGTAGAACTAAGAAGCAACATAACTATGCTGTTAGACAAGTTCATCTTGCAAGAAGAACGCGTCTTCTTTAATGGCGCTTTTGTCCCGTTTGACCTTCCATCCAGCCAACACCGAGTCCGTCTTTTATTATTCTCAGTGCCATCCATTAACTGTCCACCTCCACAACTTTTATCTTCTCTTGGTTCCTCCAAAACCTGGTGAAGAAAGATGTTAGTCAGCCAGCTGCACCTCTACGTCTCTGAATGCTACTGAACTACTGAGACATTCATTGTAAACTTATTGCATTCCCCAAAGAAAACTAAATTGGAGGAATTATCTCGTAAGTAGGACATCCAAATCTCAACATTATGACTTACTTTCTAATAATTATGAGATCCTGATCAAACCCCGATTTGTAATTTGCTTTTATTTCCTCCCTGCATGTCTCTTAAACAGTATGTATGGAATGTAGACTCAATAATAATATTCATTAGGGTGGGTGACATGAATAAAATCAAAGGAATGTACTTAAACGCTCGACAAACAATCTAAAGGAAAAAAGTCAAGATATTAAGGGTGTTTTCAGACTTTGTTCCTTTCAGCCTTCCTAACTAATTGAGAGTGATTAGTCAGCATTATTTGTGCATATGTGAACACTCCAAAAGAACTCAAACCCCTCTGCAAGAATCTGTCATTTCTGACAAAAAAGAAAGTCAAAAGCACCTTTTACGACAAACTGTTTGTCAGTCAGAAGGAACTATAGTGTGCAGAGAGAGGACTGAGGCCCCATCAGAGCTGAAGTGGACCAGAAACAAAACTGAGTCCTCTTCCAAATGTACTGAGAACTGTGAACGCAAAAATAACTGGGTCCCTTTCCTGTTGGTCCACTTTAAGAAGACTGAGTTTGGTTAGTTTAAAGGACCATATGTGAAAACACCTTAAGTATCAATATTAATGCCTTTCATCAACATCTTTATATCAGAGGTGCTAAAAGGTTGATGATATGTGCAAACAGGCAATCCTACCTGAAGCAGTGTGTGTCCCAGAGGAAGATGTGGAGCCTCCAGCAGGAGGACGTGTGCTGCTACTGTAAGCGGAGTGGCCATAGTTGTAGGGCTGGCTTCTGCAAAACAAACACACACACACAGCACAAATAACCAGGAAGCTCTGAATAGAGTGGAAGTGGAAGAATTCCTGCTTTTCCAATACAAGTCTCATTTCTCTCTCTCTCTCTTTCTCTCTCATCATCTCTTTACTGACCTCTGACTACCAAAGAGATATCCCAGCATCCCTCCTGTTCCCATGCCGGTCCAGAAGCCTCCGCCCGTGCCAGTAGGAGCTCGGCCTCCTGGGTACTGTTGTCTTTGAGTGTAGTCACTGTGGAAACCGTAGCCTGGGTTGGCACCAGGATTGGCACCAGGATTGCCTTAACACAACACAAGAACAGATTCAAGATTTCAGCAAGGTAGTTATAATCTTTATTTATATTATAGCGCTTATTCAGCTATTTCCACGATAGAGGAGACCACAACAATCCTGCACATACTCCTTAACAGAGGAATGTGTTACTTTGAAGAAGCGTTTTCCAGGGAGCATCAGCTACCTGTGAAGTCCGGTTTAAATCCCGGGGGCGGTGGTCCTGCGGTGGAGCCATGGTGATTATCTCTGGGGTAACCCGCCTGTCCTGTCTGACCGTCCTGCCCGAACTGGGCCGTGTTCCCGCTGAGAAACAGCTTGTAGACGCCGTAGGCCAAGAGCAGAAGCACGGCAACCACCAGCAGACCTCCTGAGCCCTCGCTGCCTGATGGGTGGGAGCTCTGATGACTCTGCTGGCTGGGCTGGTGGCGCTGATTCTGGTTTCCAGAGAAAGCGCTGAAGAAACTAGAGGCAAAGCCACCAAGACCTGAGACAGAAAAACAGAAACAGCATGTTTCTAAATATCTAGTGCTTGTGTGAAGATTAAATCTCATAAATGTTGCATCATCCGTCCTCTTACCTCCAAATCCCTTGGATCCACCTTGGGAGCTGCCTTGTGACGTCCTCCGGCCCTCTTCAGTCAGCTCCAGTGTGTACTCCAGCCCACAGGAGCCCTTCAGTACGAGGGCATCAGTAGGCTGGCTGTAGCCCTCACAGCTCACCTCAATGCGACCAAATCGGTAGGCGTTGTCCATGTCAGTCTTACACTCCCACTGTGAGGGGATGACCACATCTTTCAATACCTTATTCTCATATTGAAATACACCAAGGATGAAGGTTCTTTATACAATTACACACGGACGGACGCGTACTTCTTTTTTTGTCTTTGTTTCCAAATTCAGGGACTTTATAAACAGCAGATATGAGTTATATTACAAGTATACCTCAATTTACACCCATGTGCGTTGGGGAAACTGGAATGAAAGTCTGAACTAGAAGCACCATCATTGATGTAATGTCCCCCACTCACTCTGCAGGTGTCCCGACCAATACAAGGACAACTTCCTTCACTGGCTTCCCATCAGCAAACACAGCCAATATTAACATCAATTTTTCTCATTACTTATAGGCTGACATATACATCGATACCCATATATTGAGGCCCATATATCAGTCTGGCAGATTATCAGTCAGGGGTGGCCAAACTTTTTGGATAGTGGGCGATATACAGAAAATTCTAAGTTGTTCTCTAAGCCAAACAGTAGTGAATGTGTAGTTGTCAACCAGTTACACTGCAAGAAGATCAGTGTTCTAAACCAGAAAACCCCCAAATTACAGTCAGGTTCATAAGTATTTGGACTGTGACACAATTTTTCTAATTTTGCCTCTTTACATGACTCCAGTGGATTTGAAACTAATCAGTCAATATGTGGTTGAAGTGAAGACTTTCAGCTTTAATTCAATGGATAAAACAAAAATATCACAATAACCGTTTAGGAATTACAGCCATTTCTACACAGTCCCCCACATTTTCAGAGGCTCAAAAGTAATTGGACAAACTAACATAATTGTGAATATAATCATTATTTGTAATACTTGGAGGACAATCCTTTGCAGTCAATGACTGCCTGAAGTCTGGCTCCATAGACATCACCAAACGGTGAGTCCTCCTTTGAGATGCTTTGCCAGACCTTTTACTGCAGCCTCCTTCAGCTGCTGCTGTTTGTGGGTCTTTCTGCCTTCAGTTTCATCTTCAGTAAGTGAAAAGCTGCTCACTTGGGTTGAGATCAGGTGACTGACTTGGCCATTGAAGAATATTCCATTCCTTTCCTTTCCTTCTCCACACTTTTCTCTTCCATCATTCTGGTACAAGTTCATCTTGGTTTCATCTGTCCAAAGAATCTTGTTCCCAAACTGGTCGGTCTTTTTCAGATGTTTTCTGTTAAAGTCTAATCGGCCTTCCTGTTCTTCAGTGTTACCAGTGGTTTGCACCTTGTTGTAAACCCTCTGTATTTAGATTCATGAAGGTCTCTTGATTGTAGACTTTAACAATGACACTCTACCTCCTCCAGAGTGTTCTTGACTTCAGTAGATGTTATGAAGGGTTTTTATTCACCAAGGAAAGAATTCTGCAATCATCCACTTTGGATGTCTTCCGTGGTCTTCTGGGCTTTTTGGTGTTGGTGAGCTTGCCAATGAATTCCATCTTTTTAAGAATGTACTAAATTGTTGTTGATTTGGTCGATCCTAATGTTTCTGCTCTCTGACTGATGGCTTGTTAAGTGTTTTCAGTCTAATAATGGCCTCCTTCACTTGCATCGACACCTTTTTGGTTTCATGCTGAGAGTTCCAAGGACCAGCTACCAAATGCTAATTTAACATTTTGAATCCTATTATCTGCATCATCGTTCATGAGATAGTGACAGAACAGGTCACACCTGGCCATGAAACAGTTTGTCAGTCAATTGTCCAATTACTTTTGAGCCTCTGAAAATGTGGGGGACTGTATAAAAATGGCTGTAATTCCTAAACGGTTATTGTGATTTTTTTTGTTATATCCATTGAATTAAAGCTGAAAGTCTTCACTTTAACCACATATTGACTGATTAGTTTAAAATCCACTGGAGTCGTGTAAAGAGGCAAAATTAGAAAAATTGTGTCACAGTCCAAATACTTATGGCCCTGACTGTAAGTACACAAAACTACTCAACAGTTTAACTGTTGACATTTGACATTACAGTAGTTTAGTGGTGTGCCCACATATTACAACAAATATTTCTGTATCGCATACTCTTAAATTCAATAATTTAAACTCAAATTTGGTGCACGGCTTAAGTTTTGTGTGAATCTCCTAATAATAAAAGTGGCAGAAATTGCCAAATACTGATATTGGTATTACGGTGCAAATGTAAGAAGTAAATGTGTAAGTCTAATATTAAGATGTAACGAAGACAACAGGCAGAAACGGTAAATATAGGTTTCTGTACCAAGATGTGAAGACAAAGTCAGTTTCACTAAATTTAGTCAACATCTAGTGTTTTAAACTACGATGTGCAATGTACATAGAGTGCAAGTTTATTAGAAATATTCTCAAGTCCAAGTTTATTTTCTGACAATTCTTTCACCGCGGGCCATTTAACAAAAGTGCAGGTATTCAAACTATGGTTGGTCCGCAGGCTGTAGTTTGGCCACACCGGATTTAAATCATTCTTTAAGCAAAAAATCCTCAAATTCACAGGTTGTAAGTTCTTAAAAGTGTCTATTTTAGGTTTTCATCTTCTTCTGTGACTGTAAATTGAGGATCTTTAGATTTTAGAATGTTGGTCGGGTAAATTTAGCTTCATGAAAACATCAATTTGGACTTTGGGAAGTGTGATTTGGTTACATTCTGTACCACATTATTAATGAAGAAAGATATCTTTAGATTAATCAATTGTTTCAGCCCAACTTCTGAGCAAATGTTATACTCCATACACCTCGTCTCTCTGTCCTAGCTGCCCACCAGACCCTCCCTCCTCACCTGTACGTCCACTCCGTCCCACCCTTTGTTCTGACATTGGACCACCTCTGGGACGAAGGCCTTGCATCCCGCAGAGCCTCCAACACACTGGAGCTGAGGCACTGGACTGGAGCGCCTCGCTGTGGTGTATCGATCCTTGTACAGAGTCAACACCTGGACGTCACGCAGCAGCACGCTGCCTGCAGTGTGGAGAGGAGAAAAAGACTGGTTACCATTATGTCATATGTCACATTACACATATATAAAAGCCCCTGCTTTTTATATAGACAGCTACTCAGGAAGCAGCAGGTTATCCAGGGATTGGGGCTTTATCCATTTCTTAGTAATTTTGATCAGGGATGGGTACTGTACATGTACAGTATATGTATATATACACTGTATATACATATGTATTCAATTCAATTCAATGTATTTTGTACAGCCCAAAATCATAAATCACAAATTCTCCTCAGAGGGCTTTACAATCTGTACACATGTGACATCCTCTGTCCCAGGACCCTCACGTCAGAACAGGAAGAACTCCCCCAAAAAACCCTTTAACGGGGAGAAAAGAGGGAGAGACCTTAGGGAGAGCAACAGAGGAGGATCCTCTATCAGGATGGACAGAAGTGTGATAGATGTCATGTGTATAGAATGAATAACATAACAGAGTTACAACAGGTTCAATGCATAGGACAGAAATTATTCGTATATATATACACATACATACATATATATATATATATATACATACCCAAAATTTAGATTTTCTTTTGTTGTCATCTTATTTTTCAGATAAAGAATAAAATCTATTGTCCCGCAGTAAATACTCACTCAGTAAGTCAAAGGGGCTATTGGATGATATGATAATGTAAGAAGTCAAAGGAATAACTAATACGGACATTCATACAGCTAAATGTATCATTGAAGCTAACATGAATATTAGTCTTGGCAGCTCAATTTATACTGTAGTGGCATGTGGATTTTCCTTTATGTTCCTAAGCTAAAATGAACGTTAGCATTAAGAATAGAGTATGTATATCAGACTCGTCTATAAACTATTTAATGAACATAATATATGTTATTATGTTTTAAATTCACGGAACAAGTTGGTAGCTGTTAGCGGAAGTCGTGTGTTTTGGTTGTTTGCAACATTTAGGTCGGGTGAATATAAAAAAGGATACATTATGAATGCATTAAAATGGTACTGAAACAGGTCGACAGAAGCATTCATGTTACGTACCGTCATCCCAACTCTTGACGTGTCCCACCAACAGAAACACAACGATAACGTTACACCGGTTCATTTCCTTGCCGTCTTTACTTCAGCAGACAGTCTCTCAACAAGTCATTCAAGTAATTATTCAAGTGGTAACGTCTCACTCCGAGTTCAATTCACGTTAAACTACTCAGTTACTAACACTGCTGGTGAAAACACAACAACCCAAAGAAATAGATCATTTAACTTCCGGGTTGCGTCATCTGTTTTTGCTATCGCAACCAATGAAGGACGTGCACGACTGCTAGGGAGCGGGGTCCGTGTACGCTTTAGTCATCTGTTTTACCGTTCATTCGATAACAAGAAAATACGGAAATACCATGGTATTCTCGTTTTTCGTTTCAAACCAAAAAACGGGAAAACGGAAATGGGTGGTCGTATTTCCGTTTTTGGTTCTGAATTCAAAAACGGAAAAACCACAGAACCAAAGTCAAATAACGAGCCGTATTTCGTTTTTGCAAATCCCTTTTTTGTTTTTTCCTTTAAAACGAGACGCAGAGCACAACAGGTAACCCGGAAAGAAGAATATTTCAAAATAAAAGTGAAGGCAATATAATGACCGTATGCAAGAAATAAATAAATAACTCTGGGCCGATGGGAGTGTGTTAGCATCAGTAGTTGACTACATGCAATTTAATATTCACTTATCTATAACCTCCTGGTCCATATACAGTAGAAAACTAATCATTCTCAATTCATTGGTTAAAGCAGTTTAGTCTTATCTTTTCTGACAGACTTGTTCTTTTAAATGAACACTTTCTTCCCGATGAAGGTTTCTGTCTGGCTTTTATTGAACAGGACGTCCCTCTAACAATTACTATAGTTGCAGTTTCTGCACTTACAACCTGTTTTTACTATGCCGACTCTGACAATTATCAGAGTAAGTTGAACCCAAAATGAATTCATTAACTTGTCTTTTCCATTCAGTACAACATAGAAGCACACATGACTACATATTGATAAATGATAGAAAAACACATTAAGGCTATCATCATTAAATTTACACTAAATATATGAGATTACATGTAAAGAATATATCGATATCTGAGATCAAAACACTCTTAGCTCAATATAAGGAAAGAAATCATCAAAGAGAATGAAACTTAAATGAGGATAAATCATATTAATAAAAAGTCAATTACATCTTAAGATAGCACTTCCTATGTGGCTATAGATTACTGCACTGTTGTTGTTTTTGCACAGTACCTTTTGAAAAGATGCCTGGAAGTCTGGAATGTGTCTGGGGACACTAGTTGTTGCACTATGACCATTAATTGCATTTTATTATGTTGTGCTATGCTCTATTGCACATGTTTGTATGTCTTATGACATTTTGCTATTTTTCAAATATTTTAATAAAGAAGTTCATGTTTCAAGTTCAAGTACATGGAATCTTAGAAAATCCTTTTTTTTTACCGTGGTATCGAAATTGGCATCGAGAATCGTGTTATTTTACTGGTATTGGCACCGACTACTGAATTGTTGGTATCGTGACACCCCTAGTCACACATTATTATCAGTATCAGTACCATGTGCTGAGGCATTCTAAATCTCTGGTTATTCGAAGTTCCCACTGTGAGTGATGACGTCCATATATTTGTGTTGATAATACAAGAGATAGAGGAGCTTTAAATCTACAACTGGAAACGTGATTTAGAATCACACTGTTTTTCCACATCTATGTATCGGTATATAAATTGTGCACAGCATCTAAAGTTGCACAAAACCGACTGTTTAAAATGATGTATGTCCAGTACTACAGTTGCCAACTCCAACTTGGCCGTTTTCTGTATTCCGTAGTTGTTGCTTTCTACATGATGCAAGACACCAATTAACACATAATTAGTTACAAATTTACAATTTAGAAGATTTGCTTAAAACATTGACTGTGTATCTTAACCATTTCCTTCTACAATCAAATAGAGGAAGGAAGAAATATTCTTCTTTCTGTGCTGTACACAATTAAGAAACATGAGGTCACATATCTTAAACTTGCCCAAATCAATGCTGCATCATTTGCGATGAAACATTTGTTTTATTTGATGCAATAAATGTCTGTGAACATCCAGTCCACATTTGGTGAAATTTGGATCATTATTTCCAGAGATACATGTGATAAGGCAGACGCTGTTCCTTTTGGAGAAGCCTACATTTTCACTATTTGCGGTTTTGGGTAGAATCCAAACATCAACCAAAAAAACTAATTCAGCAGTAAAATATTTTGTACAACTGTCATTTTTTTTTATAAAGCTAGACATATCATAAGTTAGGAAAAGCCTGGTTGTGCTTTGTTCTACCTCGGGTGTGTGGTTATACATGTATGTTGGTACATAGATGGTTATAAGAAGTTGTACTCGGAGGGACTTAGGACCCAGGGGAATGTAAGTGAAGCAGGGCAACCTGGGAGAGGGTCTGTATCATGACAGTAATGTGCATGTGGAGTCATGCTAATAAAGAGTTGCAGTTAAGAGCAGGTTGTTCTCACATGCTTATATGTTTATTTAAAAACACGACAGGGTGTATCTCAAAAACTAAAGGGATTTTGGGGGATTTGTTCCACTACTAGCAGTCTTTACTGCAGAGGTTTGGTACACAGGTAGGCAGTCAGTAAACTAATCTAAAACAGGGAATCCTAAAAAAATTAATGTGAAAACAAGGAAAACATAACTTAGGGAACTTGACGAGGTGTTACGATGTCATTTCTGAATGTAAACTGACGCTTTAATATCGTATTATATATAAAAATAAACACCATAAAACAGATACAAAATATCCACAATCAGAAAAATAGTTGCCTCTGTATGAACAACTCAGGAAGGGCAACATGGTTCACTTTGGTTGTTCAACATGATGTGTTCACGCGCAGTATGGACGCATATATTCTTTACATGTAATCTGTATGTTTTCATATTAACTTCCACTGTTACTGTATGTCTTCATATTAACTTCTACTGTTACTGTATGTCTTCATATTAACTTCCACTGTTACTGTATGTCTTCATATTAACTTCCACTGTTACTCTACAGCTGTTAGAATAGTGGCCTATCTTCTATTTGCAATTAATATGCATTCAATCCAGTTCTATTAATTCAATTAAAATGATAATCTACTCTGGCTGTGGTCATTACAGTGAACAGTGTGTACAGTGTGATGAGAGGGCACGTGAGCCCTTGTTGCTGTAGTTCATCTCCTTGGAGCAGAGGCTGCATTCAGCATACCCTGCCTCATCAATGTATTTAAAACACTGTGACAGCAGGAAGCTGTACTCACATCTGTTTAGACCTCCACCTTTATCCAGGCCCAGCTCCACTCACATCTCAGCCCTGAAGCTCTTTGACCTCATCATCTCATCAGTATCTGGGCCTTTCATTCTACTTTGAGTTAAAAACAGCAACCAGATCCGCCGGTGTTCTGGTTTAATGTTAACGAGTGACCGCGTGAACTGAACCGGAACACGGGGGGGGGGGGGGGGGGCTTCATGTTTCATCACGTTACGTTTTTTCCTCCTAATTCGCGATAATGACGAACGTTAAAAGTCGAGAGTTCCGCGTGTAGTTCCGCATGTAGTGGACGTTAACTTAATCCAGCAAGTCTGAACGGTAACGGAACATAACGTAACTTAAACTGTAACGGAGGGAAATGAAGACGCTGTAGACATCTTAACGCTCCAATCGGAGAAACGCTGGCCGGCTGCCATCGGGACATGCAACTGAAGAAAAGTGCGAACAGTGGAGATCGAAATGCTTGGTTAAAATGAATAGTTAAATAAGTAAATGTAAACTAATATGCAAAGCTCCTGGTTAGCTCCAGTCGTATATTTACAAATATTTTATATCCAGCCATGTTCTCCTGAAGGAGAATGTCTGTTTGTTTCTTACATGAATGCATGCCTGAGAGATTTGTATTTAACAGTATATTGTTTGCATCTTGCAATAAATATTGATATGTTCTTGATCACTTTGTGTTGTGTCTATTTGCCTTTTCTGTTAAAAAACTATGGGTTTTGAGGCACTGCTGACCTTTCAATGTCATTTATAAATGCTTTATAAGGCATAAATAGTCCTCACTTTAGATGAGCTCACACAAAATACTTTACTAAGGACTAGTAACTACCTTAATAAATCATTAATTAATCATGAATTGCAGTATTAATACACATTTATAAAGCATATATTAACATAGTCCCTAACCATTAGTGCATATCTAAATGATTATATATATAAATGCATGAATAATGTACATCTAAATAAGTTATTCATCATTTACTAACACTTTATAAATTATCTTATTAATCATCTACAACTCCTTAATAATTGGTTTGTAAAATATATAATACTTTATTTACAAATGGGGAATCCATCATTTATAAAGTATGAAAACACAATAATAGAACACATAATAGACGAGCTTATTAATCAAGAATAAAACATTTATAACTGTTGTTATGAACTGCATACTAATTAATTATTAATGTAGGAACAATGCTTTATAAATGATGAATTAAGTGTTTACTCATGCTTAACTAATGCTTCATAGTGTGTAGTTATTATAAAGTGCTACAGATTTTTTTTATTTTATTTGGTCTCATCATTAGTATGAGTATAGTTGCATCAATATGAATTGTTATAATACCTGCAGACTCTGCAATGAAACAGCTGTAAAAGGTAAGTTTTCACCGGTACATTTATTACGTATTGGTCACCCATTAAAAATGATAAAATCTTCTGCTTTACCAGTGTAATTGTATTAAACAATACGTATACTGTCTACAACTGTCTACAATTAAAAAAAAATTCACATTGTGCTAACTGTGTATCTGTTTAATTTCAACTGTGCTATCAAACATATATTTAGTTAATGCTACTTTGCATGTTGACTGAGCACTTTGAACTGACTGGGTTTTAGACAGCACTTGTGTTTAAAGATCTCCATCATAATCTTCACACAGACTGTGATTTTATCAGTTTGAATCTGAGTGTTTTCAACCAAAAAAAACATTTCAAACCAAGTTTAGAAAAGGGGAGCTCCATGTTTTCCCAGTGGTACAGTGATCTGACATGCATATTACATAGAAAAACACTAACAACGTGAAGAGTATTCAGGTGCTCTAAAGGTTGAGTAAAGTGCTCTGAAATCCAATTCAATCATTGGCTCGGGAAGGGTAAGTGGTGATGGGGGGATATTGTACGATATCACAACATCACCATGCGGCCTCAGTAGAGGGAGAGATAGAATCAAAGCCTCTTCTTCTATTAAAGTAACTTTAATGGTAGAAAAGGATGGGAGAGATGGGAAAGACTCCCATGTTAATGACTTGTGAGCCTCCATGTCATCGTGATAGTTGTATGATTACATATTTGGTTGTGTGCCGCTATCTTCACGGTTTTATTACAGTATACTGTATACTTACAGTACATAGTACGTTTTGTGCCGTGCTGGGTTAAAAGAGCATTAACGTTACATTTGATCAGCCTTTCTCAGCTTATACATGTATGTTTCTTGGCTGTAAGTTAGTCTGGTGGCTAACTCAGCTGACAACTATGTAGTCTATGTATGGGCATATCACAGACATATCCATATTCAATGTTATTTTCTCTTACTGTTGTATCTTGTTTTGCTATGTGTTGTATCTTTGTATTATATGATTGTATGTCTTGGTCTGAAGCTGGTTTAGTTTGTATGTTGGAAAACCAACAAACAGAGTGATAAAAGAAACGTGTTGGTCTTTCCTCTCATGTTGTTGATGAAGGTCAAACATGCTTTTACATAATCTTGATTATTGTTTGATTACGGTTGTCTTTTATTTATTTATCTATTCTTTCATTTTTAATCGGGCGCACTTGGTGAAGTGTAGGCTTATGTTGAAGATGTTTCAGGTGTGCTTTCAGGTGTAACTGTGGGCCTGCATGCACAGTGCATTCATCCATCACATGTGCAGACCAGCTCACTACCAACATTACTGCACTGTCTGAATCAGAGGACTACATGCTTTCACGTAAGTTTTTATACGTTTTTTATTTATTTTACAGTATTTCAGTTAACCAGCAGTAGCCTAAAGCAAAGTAACACCGTCTGCTAGTTTTTGCTTGCTAACGTTAGCTGTTACTATGTGGGATGTAATGTTAGCTTGATTGAGCATGCTAACGTTTATTGTGGACTTTTCTCTTTTCAATCCGTTCTTTATTGTTGACATTTATTTTATAAATTAGTTGTTAACTTTAAACTCAATATTTGCACACAGACTGCACTGTCGGCTCACATTTTCAAAGTATGTAAGTTAACTTGCTAGCTAGCAAACTCACCACTGGGCACATTGCAATGTTATGCATTTGACAGATTAATTGATTGATTATGTTTACGATATGGTGACATTTTTAATTTCTATCTGTGTATGACTAAATACAGCCTGAGTAAAAAAACTGTATTTCCATTTGAATCCAGTTGTTTTGTTATTGAGTTATTTATTATTTCCTGTCAATTCTCAGAAATTACCCATAAATTCCAGTTAATTCCCATGAAAAGTTTACTTTCCCATGGAACATTTAAAGATTTTCAACCCTAGGGCATACTTTATATTGAATTGATGTAAAAAAAAACACCAAAAACTAGGTAATTTCCTTCCTACATACTCCTCAGCCTGGTAAAGACAGTTTGTCTCATAGCTGTTTGTCTCCTATTTGTCTCTTGTGCTGTTTATAGGACGGCTACAGAGGCTGGAGCCACCATAGATTAAACCGATAAGACACCTCAGTAGTGCTCAAAACACTTTACACCACTGAAATATTACTTCTGGTGTGGATGCGGTGAGTGTTTTTCTTCCCCCCTAGTATTCAAAATGTACTTAATTAATGAAATTTCAATATACAGTGTATATATATATATATACTGTATATGTATATATATACATATATATATATACAGTATATATATATTAATATATATATATATATATATAAAACATACACACACACATATACACTAATTACACACAGACTTGTAACATGACATCATAGTTAGAATCTAGAACTGTACTTTAGAATCTAATGAGGTAACTAGTATTCTGTCACAGAATTGCCTTTGCCAGATAGCAGCAATTTACTGTCAGTCAGTCAGTTTCAACAAGAGTTATCACAACGTTTCGTTGGTTTTCCTGTTGTAGAAAGTTTAGTTTTATTTCTTTTACTACTGTCAGTCTCAGTCAGTTTTAACAAGATTTATCAAGATGTTTCGTTGGTTTTCCTGTTGTGGAAAGGTTTGTTTTCTTTCTTTTACTACTGTTAATATGACCTTGACCTTATTTCCACTTTACAGTTCACAGTGAGATACTTTCTGTGAAGCCAGTTTATATCCTATGTGTAGATACATTATGTTTTCCATACATTTTCATCTTGTTTGTTCTTTTTTACACTGTACAGAAATCTAAATATGCTGTGGATGTGCTGGCAGATGAGATCCGACAGACACACGGCTCTCAGAGAAGGTAAAGAGATGTAAAACTCAAAGTGCTGCCCTGACTATTTCGTCATCGTAATGGTCAGGTGGATTAGCTTCCTTGTTTAGTGGGTAGATGATTTTATACAAAGTGCTGAACAGTGTCAAGAGACAAAAAAACCCTGATCCTGGTCCTGTTAGTACCAGAGCTGTAGACCTGAGACTGGACAGCTGACCTGGACATGTCTCCTGTCAGAAATGACTCAGTTGTACATTTTGCAGAAGCAACACTAAAGAAAGTATTGCAGATGGCAGTTTGTAGCTTTACACCTTCTGTGTTTATTAGTCCTATAAGCCAGTGGGCTTGATGCATGATGATGCTGATGCATTTTACTCTGAAATATTGAACAAAGAAACTGTTGGTAAAGGAACAATAAAAGAGAAAAAAAACGTATACAATCTCACCAAAATGAACTGAATCCACTTGGTCTCAGCTATATAAAACACTATTAACACAGATTTGAAAGCAAAAATTATCATGTTGTTCCATTCTAATGTAACATTTAGACGCCTAAAAGACATGCATCATGACTGCAGGTTTGCTTATGAAGACTTAAGACTTGTCTTGGACTCTGAGAGTCTTGAGATTTGAGTTGGGCTCACCCTGAATGACTCAAAAACTGTTCTAGTGATGATCCCTCTAAATGATTTCTGATTTCTTCTGAGCATTAGTATAAAAAGAACTGTGTTTGTCTTTATCCCCAGTGTCTCTGTCCCTCACACTCTCATCCTGACTACATTTTATTTTATTTAATTCTCAAATATAATGTTCACAGTTATACAACAGTGTTTCTCTTCATCACCAGTGTTGCCACCTCACAAGTTGACAAATCCACTGATGCAGGAAAGGCTAAGAGACCATGGTGGTTCCGTCTGTACAGGGTACGTATGTTTGACACAAAGTGCAGCACTCAAAATTAACTAGATATGTATTGTGTATGTAGTGTATGAGTGTGCCTTTTCATGATTTAATCAGTATTTGTTTTCTACCAACAGAAAAAAAGTCGGGTCACGCCAGTTTCTGAAGAGCAGAACCTGAAGGAGCAGGACCAGGAGGAGGTGGTGGAGTTTAAAGGCCTCACAGAGGAAGAGGAAATACGTCTTGGGGTACATGAGACAGTTCTTCAGAGAGAAGAGAAGAGCGAAAACAACACCGAGACCCTCAGACAGCAGAAGAAGGAGCAGGACCAGGAGGAGGTGGTGGAGTTTAAAGGCCTCACAGAGGAAGAGGAAATACGTCTTGGGGTACATGAGACAGTTCTTCAGAGAGAAGAGAAGAGCGAAAACAACACCAAGACCCTCAGACAGCAGAAGAAGGAGCAGGACCAGAAGGAGGTGGTGGAGTTTAAAGGCCTCACAGAGGAAGAGGAAATACGTCTTGGGGTACATGAGACAGTTCTTCAGAGAGAAGAGAAGAGCGAAAACAACACCAAGACCCTCAGACAGCAGAAGATCAAGTGTCTTGGGTGAGTGCATATATACACACACACACACGCACACACACACACACACACACGCGCACACACACACGCAAGACTGTATCCATCATATCAAAGTAAAACAGCTACTGGGAGAAAATTAACTCCAGTTTGAGAACATGCCATTAAGGAATTAATGATATTCACATGTGTTTTTTTGCTTGTTATGTTTGTGTCTCAGGCTCCCGAACCTAGGACAGATCTGTTACATGAACTCCTGCCTGCAGAGCCTCCTGACACTGGAGGACTTCGTCACAGCCATCAGCTGCCAGGAGCATCTCTGGAATTTGATCCCTGAGGCTGCACTTATGAGGTACAGCACGGCTCAGACACAACCACTACATTTATTCTCAAGTTGTACTCTGAACACCAAAATCTTAATGGTAGAGAAAATACCTCTGACCCCTTTTACCCCCTCTCCAGATCATTTATGGACATCAAAAGGTCTCACCTCTCAGACGATGCCCTCCACAAAATCAGCCTCCTAGCTGCATTCAAGGACACGATTTGGTCTCCGGAGTTCCAAGATCTTCACCAGAAGGTGAGTAAGCCGGTTCTGTGGTTTGTTGTTTCACCACTTCCTGGTTATTATAAACTCTGTGTATAAACTTGTATGATTGTGTGCATGTACCTGCAGGATGCGCACGAGTTGCTCACCTCCGTGCTGGAGCAGATGAGATGCTTAAGCCCAATGATCCAGATGATGGCAGCCAGCATGGGCAGATCCTACAGCTGTCCTGTGGAGGATCACATGGTCTTTAAAATGGTTAACACCAGGACCTGCAAGGGGTACGACTACATACACATCACACACAATATATCTACCAGCATGTCAAAGCATTATGCAGCTGTAGTATAACTGTATTGTCCTTTTTAATGTGTAGGTGCAGTTTAGGATCCACTAGAGAGGAGCTGTTTACAAACCTCTCCCTGGATGTGGTACCTGGAGGCGTAGAGCAGATGCTCCAGGATTACCTGACGGTAAGAAACACCTCCTCTCATTCATTCACAATAGAACCGACTGATATGATCATCATATGATGTAGACAACACTGACACATTTCTATCCAAACCACCACCACTGCTTGTGTCAGTATGTGTATAAATATGTTACGTTGTTATTTTGCTGTCGTGCCGTTAATCCAGTATAGAAGTGAAACCATGTTTGTTATGTGCTGTTCTGCAGGAGAAAGAGTTGGAGTACAACTGTGAGTGCGGTGCCACCACTTCGGGCCAGCGCTTGTCATTTCTAACCATGCCAAGGTGAGTGACATCACATCCATCACAAATGGCCAAACTGCTGACCACCGTGCTCAGTGGTGATACTGGTTAGCCCAGTGGTATCAACAAACTGGGCTCCACTGACCCTAGGGAGGGATTGTGAAGTGTTTAACATATTAAATACCAATGGAAACACCTGGTGCTCATATCTTTTCTCTCTGTCTACAGAGTGCTGGTCTTGCACCTGAAGCGCTTCAGGTTTACTCCACCTTCCCAGCTTACAAAGATACGTAACCCGGTCGTCATCCTCAGAGAGCTGGTGGTGTCATCCAACCAGGTAAAGAAAAACTAAATGACCCGATAGCAAACAAAAGTATCAGACTGGGGCTGATACAAGTAAATGTTTGAACTGGTGCACAACTCTGATTTACTGGGTTTATTTTCAGGATGTTAGCTGCTACAATCTGGTCAGCACCATCAACCACATCGGCCTCACAACAAGAAGGGGTAAGATAATCAGTTCTTTTACTTATACTCATATTTCTTTTTTTAAGACTTTAAGGCAGTTCATGCAACAGTGCTTCCTCTCCTGTTAGGACACTACATCTGTGACGGGGTGGATCAAGATGTGGGAGAGGAGGACCCAACTGACCGCTGGTTCACCTACAACGACGCAGAGGTCACTGAAACAAGCGGCGACTCTGTGTGTGCCAAGCGGAAATGTACCTCCTACATCCTTTTCTACAGAAGACAGTTAAAAGACAGACAGACTGGAGAGGGATTTAGAAATCCACTGCTCAGCAGCAGACCCCCCTGGCGGTAGCCACCTGCGTCTGTATATATGTATATATGTAGATGTATATATGTAAATAAATTATTTAATATTCAAGATTTTTTGGTAGCACTTTATAATAACTACACACTATGAAGCATTAGTTAAGCATGAGTAAACACTTAATTCATCATTTATAAAGCATTGTTCCTACATTAATAATTCATTAGTATGCAGTTCATAACAACAGTTATACATGTTTTATTCTTGATTAATAAGCTCGTCTATTATGTGTTTCATTATTGTGTTTTCATACTTTATAAATGATGGATTCCCCATTTGTAAATGAAGTATTATATCTTTTACAAACTAATAATTAAGGAGTTGTAGATGATTAATAAGATCATTTATAAAGTGTTAGTAAATGATTAATAACTTATTTAGATGTACATTATTCATGCATTTATATATATAATGATTTAGATATGCACTAATGGTTAGGGACAATGTTAATATATGCTTATAAACACGTATTAATACTGCAATTCATGATTAATTAATGATTTATTAAGGTAGTTACTAGTCCTTAGTAAAGTGTTTTGTGTGAGCTCATCTAAAGTGAGGACTATTTATGCCTTATAAAGCATTTATAAATTACATTGAAAGGCCAGCAGTGCCTCAAAACCCATAGTTTTTTAACAGAAAAGGCAAATAGACACAACAAGTGATCAAGAACATATCAATATTTATTGCAAGATGCAAACAATATACTGTTAAATACAAACCTCTCAGGCATTCATTCATGTAAGAAACAAACAGACATTCTCCTTCAGGAGAACATGGCTGGATATAAAACATTTGTAAATATACAACTGGAGCTAACCAGGAGCTTTGCATATTAGTTTACATTTACTTATTTCATTATTCATTTCATACCAAGCATATCGATCTCATTCACATCCACTCCACATATAACAGCTAGTTAGCCAATGAATATTAAACTGCATGTAGTCAACTACTGATGCTAACACACTCCCATCGGCCCAGAGTTATTTATTTATTAATTTCTTGTATACAGTCATTATATTGCCTTCACTTTTATTTTGAAATATTCTTCTTTCCGGGTTACCTGTTGTGCTCTGCGTCTCGTTTTAAAGGAAAAAACAAAAAAGGGATTTGCAAAAACGAAATACGGCTCGTTATTTGACTTTCTGTGGTTTTTCCGTTTTTGAATTCAGACAGAACCAAAAACGGAAATACGACCACCCATTTCCGTTTTCCCGTTTTTTGGTTTGAAACGAAAAACGAGAATACTGGTATACATGGTATTTCCGTATTTTCGTTTCATCGAATGAACGGTAAAACAGATGACTAAAGCGTACACGGACCGAGTGGACTGAGGGTACTTCTCAAGTCTCTTAATTGTCGTTTCCTCTCTCCTCGATCCTCGCTTGAACCGGAAGTTGTTCTGCGCCGCCATATTGACGGCCTCTAATGTAGCTCGGAGGATCGAGGATGGAGGAGGGACCTCGGAGGAGCCATGAGCGAGGACCCACGAGAACAGACTTCCAGGAAGTCTTTTAACGGGCGACACGCCCCCTCATTGTTCATCAGTGATGTGATTGGACGCTGCAGCTGATCGGACTGACTGACTGGAGTTTAACACCAGAGTGAAGACAGATCACAGAATAAACTCTAGTTTATATTTGATTAGGTTTCTGATTCACCGTCTGGTTTAAATATATGTTCATTGTAGGTCCGAACAACAAAAGGACCACAAACAACTTTCTTCATTTATTAGAAAGATTTGTGTTTTCATGATCTGATATTTCCCTCAATAACTTTTATTATGGAAACAATTAAAGTCAGAGAGAGCTTTTTACATAATTTATCATCATTTCATTCAGTCACGTGAGGCTGATCATTCCTGAGTGTTTGATGAGTTTTATCATTTAAGAGAAACAATAATCATATTCTGGGTTAATTAATAATGACGTCACAGTCACAATTTCAAAACATACAGACGCAAATAATTCATAAATAAGACGATCGCATTCCGCCGGTAGAAATCGATCCTGAGCTTATAAACAGAACACAGGACACAGTTTGTTAACAGACTACAGAGAGACAACACCTCTACACTGATGATAACTGTGTGTCTTTATTAGTTACTATTATTAAGTACAGTGATCATGTGAACAGACACAGACTTCTCAAAAGTCTCTCCAGCTGTTAAAGCCGACTGACAGCTGATCTAGCTGTGATCAGCTGATCCTCCGTCATCAGAAACAGACGTCTCTTCACGTGACGCAACTGAGGAAATCTTAAAACATATTTCCTCGTTCCTCTCTCCTTGCATGGTTTCCTCCATGCATCCCTGGTGGGAGGGACTAAGACGCAAGGAAAGGACGCAAGTGAGGGAAACAGGGATGCAATTAAGAGACTTGAGAAGTACCCTGAGACTGAGAGCAGATCAGGGATCGGTTCTGAGTTCACTAGACATGTATGATGTAAATGTGTGAAATCTGTAACAAGTGTGGGTTTCTAGACTTTCACATCTGGACAGAATGCAGTTTTATTCCTTATCTTTAAAACCGGAGTGAAGTTTCTTCACTACTACTTTTGATAAAGAATTAAGGACTCATAACTGTTGTTTCGACAGATCGGCTACATTGTGAGAAACTACAAATTGAGGGAATGAGGGTCTGAAAAGTCAAGAGTGGTGAACATTACTAAAGACCAGCACTGTAAACATGTTCAAATAGAAAAAAAAGGTTGAATATAAAAGCTGTCATTACTAACTAAAAGGTGAATCATAGCACAGGTTACCAAATACCATGGCACTTTTAATGTTATTTCCACATTGAAAGTAAAAGTAAAGTGTGCTTTACTGTGCTGAGTACACTACTTGCATTTGAGAAACTTTCCTCGGGGTACCAGACCTCACTGTCAGCTGCACATTAGGGCTATTTTACCATTTTAGTTGCATTACAAATAACATTTCATTGGGTTGAAGACAAAAATCTATACTGCTAGATAACACAAGGGGTTGGTGACAAAACAGTTTTTTTATAACAAATAACAAAGAGAGAACACAGTAGTAGTAGTAAAAATCAGGTCTTTTATTTGCTCAATCATCCACTGTTCAGCCCATATTATTAAATTTCTGCTATAAGTTAGATATTTACATCATTCAAGGCCCTTCACAAAATTCACCATGATCTTCTTTACAAAGGAATCTATTTACATTGTACAAAACATTGCATACATGTTCATCCACACACCAAACCCTCTTTCCCTTGCAAAAACAAGCAATAACCCCCACACATTTTCTTCATTTGCTGTTTTCCCAAATATAAGTTGTGTATTTCTCACTGGTGTCATTCCCCACCCAACAACCCAGTGTATTTTATTCATTTTCACATAGTTATTCACAGACAACTGGTCAGGTACTGAATTACTCATCAAGACTGTCAGTAAGGCAGGCAGTTCGTAAGTCCTCAGTCAGGCAGATCACTGTTAAAGATGAGCTCTCCTTGAAATTATCAAGTTTCTCGAAAGCATCTCAGTGTCTGTGGAAGTTGATGAAACAAAATTCAAGCCAATGGAAATATCAATAGAAGTAAATGGCAACCAATCGAATTGAACAAAATAAAGAACACTTTCTTTTAGTCATGCTATTGTGCATTTGAAAGCATCTTCTAGGTGGGATGGTGTCAGGCATGGAACACCAGGAATGGACCTTGATATGGTTTTAGTGAAACCACTGCTTATTGTTTTATGAAGCCTTTTGTATTAGCTTCAAGCTAGAGGA
This sequence comes from Leptoclinus maculatus, assembly GCA_032191485.1. Taxonomy (NCBI): domain Eukaryota; kingdom Metazoa; phylum Chordata; class Actinopteri; order Perciformes; family Stichaeidae; genus Leptoclinus; species Leptoclinus maculatus. The sequence goes on from JAVDOI010000009.1 coordinate 19,052,217, forward strand.
GGTGACACTGACCGGCTTGTATCAAAAACACATTTTCTTTAAAAGGACAGTATCCGCTTGATATATCTGTAAACGTAAAGTATGGATGTATTTCTTGGTGTGTGTGTGTGTGTGTGTGTGTCCTCATACAGTCCCCATGTTTCCCTCCGTGCTGCCAGTGGTTTTCTTTGTGCGAATTGTTAAGTCTTCAGACAGCGACTATGTTGTTCATCTCCCATTTCTGAGTGGTTTTACTGTTGTCACAGTCTGATATGAAGACTTTGTGGAGCAGGTCGGAGCGGTCCAGACATTTCCCTGTTGGGATCAGACAGAACATTACTATTAATGCTTGTTACAGGGTTTGAGAAGCCTCTCCTCTCATATGGATTGCTGGAAGTGACTCTTATCCAATGGAGGTTTTGTGGTCCAATATAGATCTGTTTAGAGGTATGTTCTTTTCCAGCCTAGCAGTTGCAGCGTGTGAGCGAACGCGGCTGGGCTCAATCGCTGATTAGTGCCATGGTGGTTAAGAGGCTGGGAGATCCAGACAGACAACCATGTGGGCCACGTACAAGCTGTGAGTGTTGGTGTGGGGTTCTCCTCTGTTCAAGCCGTTTGGTTAAAGTGGTTTTAAAGTTGCTGCACCCTCATCATTAAAGTAGATTAAGGTATTTCTGTTGGAGGCTGGGAACCACACCTCCGCGACAACGCTGTGAGTCGGGATGGGTTTATCAGCTGTAACCAACGGATAAGCGCAGTGCAGAGCGGCAGCCTTGAGCATGCCAGTGGGGCACAACAGAGACACTCACATGCACTAGCATGCATGCACGTCTGGCCCGGCTAGAGAAGCTCGGATTACAACACACACAGCAGGAGAGCGACTTCCTTCTCTGCTCAGGTAGACATTACTCCTCTATATCTTTACATAGAAAATAGTTGTTTGCTCCAATATCAATGCTCTGAATTTGGATTTAGCACCTGTTCTGTTTTTATACATTCTGTTTTCTTGCCACCCCAGCTTCCTGAGTGATCTTGTTTAGTGATTCAACTAGCACCAATACAATTATTTTAGTTTACAAGGCTCCCTTAAAATTGGTTATTAATAGTTGTATCCACATGACAGTATGTAGTGAGCAAGACATTTTACAGTTGAAAAATAACCTTGTCAAGTTCAAAACACACAGTATATACCAGCAAACTGTAAACAGTAAACTACACTGAATTTAATTTAGTATCAAGAAAAACTGCAAACAACAACACAAATATATTAAACTTGAGAAAAGAAAAACACTCATAAACTACACTAAATTTCTTCAAATAAATCTTCTTGTTATTTATTGTCCGATACTGATATATCTGTGCTCAGCTAATTTTGTCCGATAATATCGTCACTAGTTAAAGAGGCTGAAAACACAACGACTGTAAATTGTGCCTGAGCAGCCAGCTCGTGCTTTCTGCTCTGTCTGATCAGATTGCAGTACTTATGTACTAACCTAAGCAAAAGTACTACAGACAACACTGGTAGTGTGACACCATCAGTGACGGGTAGTTTTCAGAGTGTGTGCAAGCTACTGTAGAAGTTTGATAAAACTTTATTCAAATGAAGGCTTCCTAATCTTCCTTCCACTTGTCACATGACGGTTTGCGTGATGACAATGAATCACTGAGTGAGAAATCTGTGGTCCGTGTTAAAAAAGTGCAGATATTTACCTGTTGTTAATTGAGTGAACCGATGGAGATCCTGGAAAGAGAGAGAGAGAGAGTGGGTGAATTCTTCTTCATTCCAATACTTTCTACTTTCTAACTAGTCTGTCTCAGATTCATCAGTGTGCTCTCATCCTTTCCTGTTTGCACACACTGGTGAGTAGAGCGAGGTCAAATACAAGCACTGAAGAGACGTTTTGTTTTGATCAGTAGTCTGTGTTTGTCTGTGTCTCACCTTGAAGTACTTCCACTCATTGTGTTGATTCTGATCACAGTGTGTGATGATGACAGCGGAGTTATCACCTCCTCTCGTCAGGCACTGGTCATACTGCATCAACTGGTTGGCTTCATTGATACGGAACAACTACACACACACGCATACACACAGTTTACACTGCAGTAATTAACATATCACAGACTCAAGTACTATAATTTAAAACCGTGTCTGACTAAAACAACTACTACTACAGTACAATAATTAGTTTTGAGAGTTAAAACCAGGAAGGCAAAAGCAAAAGCTGATTTCTAACGGAGCATGGCAACTTACGATATGGGCAGAATAAGAAAAACTACTTCTTCACTGAGGGACGTGGAGTCCAATCGTCCTAAAGTAAGTAAATCAGACAGGGCTGCATATTGTTTGTTTATTCTCTGGCCGACACGCTCATCAAAGACCAAACCGAACCAGATCAAGACCGTCTCCATCTGGACTGAACAGAGCAACAGGAGACAATGCAACACAGCACATGAGGTGTGTGTGTGTGTGTGTTTTATTACCTGGTTGCCCCCCATCCTGTGGCATGGTCCTATTTCCACATTGCCCCCATTGGTGTGTCCCATACTGTCAATACAGTAACTTGTCTCAAAGCCTCGAATCTACGCAGACACAGACAGGATGCACATCCACAACCTTAAAACACAGGATACTTCACAAAATGGTTCAAACGAGCTGTCGAACAACCATGAAAGAAACAGAAACACGTGTGTGTGTGTGTGTGTGTGTGTGTAAGCCTACCTCCCCCCATTCTACATTTTTAGGAGGCAGAGGGTAGTGCTGTGGAATGTCATATGCTATTTCCTCCATGAACCACTTGAAGCTCTTGCATCGATGTTCCTCCCTGACAAAACAATTCAGCCAACAAACAGTAAACCATTAATCCACAACCAGTGAGTTTACAGTTTCACTTCATTTCATAACAAATTCTAAAAATAGAGGAATGAATGTTCATCTTATTTGAAATGTTGAGAATCTTTAGTGTCTATAGTTGAATTTATGCTGAAGACGTCTTTTTAAATGCATAAATAAAAGACTATAAAGAGTATCTGAATAAAAATCCACTATGACCAATTCCACACTTGACATGAACAGGAAAACTAAAACAACTAGAAATTCCTGTATGCGTGTACATTTCTCTTCTGAAACAGACACATTTGGATCATTTGATTCCCTGCAATACACTAACAGCACTTATATTGCAGACATAAAACAATTCCTGAAACTGCGCTTTTAGACAATTTTCCAAGTTCATTCCATTTCACAGGTGAGTCTTGGCTGTACAACATCAATTTTGAGGTATGTCAGGTTTTCTGCAATAAATGTATATGAAAAGAAAAAGATGCACGTCAACAACACCTCATCTATCTGTGACACTCGTGTTTTGAAAATGTAGCAAAAACATATAAACTTTGGTCATAGCGCTGACACAATTAATTAAAATAAAGTTGAAGTTGCTTTTTTAAAAAGGTTTTCGGTCACAGAAACTCTAATTTGGACAGAGCATTTCCAGCAGCATGTGCTTCTCAGCTCAGGGACAGCAACATTCCCAGGGAAAAGAAGCCACTGCATTGACTGCTTTGCAGCCTTTTTGCAGCACTTGGACATTGACTACGACAACTCCCACCCTTTGATCCAATAGCCAATAGATTTGAAATTACATTTTTACTTTCTTACAGTGTGATATCTCGATAACTTTTGTCTGGAACAGCCTAGAAATCAGACAGTGTAGAGGGGCTTTAAGGTGGGTAACTAGTGGTACAATTCAGTGTTGGAAAAGTGAAAGCAAGTGAGACAAAAGAATACAAGTCTAACCATAATAATACAAAGTATGCATATTTTGTTGTATGTTTGTCATACCTGAAGCGTTTAAGGTCACTGATGTCTCCGTAGGCTAGAGTGAGAGTTTCAGGACGGCTGGCATAGAAGTAGTCCTTATAGTCATCCCACCATGTCTCCACCACACGGACATAGTTCTGTAGACACACATGTATTATACTTAATATGACATAAAACATATTTTTGCATTCTGAGCTATAATATAATGCTGATTTTTGTCTGCTGTAATAACCGAATAAATCTAGGACGGACAATATACAAAATGTTACCGTACAATTGATTAGTGGGTCTAAAACCGCACACCTGGGTCCAGATGAATAAACAATGCATATGCACAAAAAACGCCATTTACCACAAAAACTGGGATTTATAATGGAAGAATGTAACGGTAAATAGACTGTACTTGTATAGTTCTTTTCTAGTCTTCCAACCACTCAAAGCGCTTTAACGCTTACATGTCTACATGTCATCCCATTTGGGGCAACCGTGGCTCACTGGGTTAAGAGGGTAACCGCAAGGTCGACGGTTCGATCCTTGGCTGGGGCGTGTCATGTGTCGAAGTGTCCCTGAGCAAGACACTGAACCCCTAACGGCTCCCCGGGCGCCTGTCACAGGCAGCCCACTGCTCCCTATATACAGGATGGGTCAAATGCAGACAAATTTCCCCCTTACAGGGATAAATATAGTATAAAAATGATGACGGAGGCTGCCGTGCAAGGTGTGAAGTCTGTTTTGATACAAGCGCCGTAAACTTAACAGCCAATTACTTTTAATTACTGTTAGGTCGAAAGACCAGTGGAGCAGGTACTAGTGGAAAAGCAGGTAGAGGTAGTACGCAATATATGCAAACGGTGTAGTTAAGGGCATGTCTGCAGCCATTTTGTGATCAACTGTGGTGGAAATGAGGGATGTGCATTTACGCCCATTTCCACAATGAACATAATTTATAAAATAGAAACATGCTTACACACAGCTTTATAAATCTGATAAAACGAATGCAAGTGCACATTTCTGTCTTTGAAGTTTACAGAGTTTACAGATCAAAGCATGAGTCACTCTACCTTCAGAGTGGGTGACGATCCAACATGTGCAGGTGGAGGGTTGCCTTGCCATCCCTGCAGTCTGTAGATATGTCCGATACGAGAGCAGGGTACAAAGAGCAGCTGGCCACCACACTGCCAGATCTACATAAGAACAGAAATAATATATATATAAAAAGGTGAATATTGGTCTAAATGCTTAAATGGGTATGTGGACGTTCAGCCTCAGTCTGTATAAAACTGGCCTATTCCATGTCTACCTTATATGATATTTCAAAATTCTCGCCTCCCCATATCTGCAGTCCTGGATCATACAGGCCCAGCTCAAAGAAGAAGTCTCTCTCTATAGCAAAGAGACCACCCGCCATTGCTGGAGACCTGCAGTTATAGAAACAGACAGACACATCCACATCCAGAAACAGACACGTGCTCAACAGGTGCATCACTAGCCGTGTTTCCATTCAATTGTCAAGCGAAGAAGACAACGAAATGCACATTTCCATCAAATGGTTTACAGCGAATAGACGAAGTTGGAGCTATAGGCTACAAAAGGTTGTAATCCACCAGTAAACAGAGTGGAAGAAGTAGAAGTTGTGAACCAGAAACAAAACGAGTCTGCTTGGCCCTTTGTACGATAGAAAAATGGAGAGAGGTCTTTGGGAATTTCTTTCTATTGGGCAAGTTTTCATTTTTCTTTCATGCCAACTAGTATTGACTATGTGTAATGCTGTCCAGAGACAAAGACAAATATTTACACATGAATATCTGAGAAGATGCCGACGGCAGAAACAGACGATCAGTCTTTAGTCTTAAGTGAGTTACATGTTCTCTATGTCGGAATTTATTCGACAAATGCATTTCTGTAATCTATTTAGTGTATCAACTTTTTTCCGACAAAGGCAAAAACCATCTTAAGAGAGCGTAAAAAACGTTTCCGCAACTGAGGAAGTTTTGTAGAATTTTTGCTGTTTCCGTAAAACTTTTGTAATGCAATACTTCAAAATGTGCATAAAGATATGTGAATGGAAACACGGCTATTGTGTAGCTCACACTCAATTCAATTCATTTTTGTATAGCCTCAATATAACTCAAGGTTACTGTGTCATTATCTATTCTTTTAAGGTTGGTCTGAAAATCACACATAATTCAGTTAGTTTCTGTCTAAACTTTGGCATCTACATTGCCTTTAATCAAAGGTGCGTAATTCTATATTCAGCGCATGTTTATGATTGAGGGATTGACCTCCACATGGCTCTCAAACAAAGAGATGTCGGCATGGCAAAGGCTGAACCGATGGCTATCAACAAACAGTGCTAACAGCACAAACGGCAGCAACAGTGTTGGCAGAGCCGTGTTTACCTGGGGAGGAAACAGACGGTGGGTGCTATGCTTCTGTCACTACAATGTTGACCAGGACTTTGACTTCCTTGTCTGCTCAGGGCGACATCACTTCACTTGTCTTGTCTTTACATAGCTAATACTTGTTTGGTGCTATATTAATGCTCTGAATATAAAATGTAGCACCTTTAAAGCACACTCAGTCATTTACAGTATTAATAACAACACAGAGAACATTACAGGCTGACGAGGAAACAAAGTCTTTACACAATAACAAATTAGTGGAAGCAAAGTGGAGGAAAAAAGACTGACAGGACACGATGAATGAAAGTGATTGGGGGGAAGGTGGGGGTGATGTTGCCCCAGTCCGAACCCGAATCACACCAGAAGTTCCCCTGTAGACCCGACAAAATGTCCCAACACAAACTCATCACTCCCTCTGCTTTTAGACCCAATCTTTTCTCACTGAAGACGATGCCGTAGAGGTAGATTCCCAGACTCCCAAAAACCAGAGTTGATTTGGTAAGTTGATTTGGTCAATTACTGTAGTTACAGCAAAAACATCACAAAGTCAAATTTGGAGTAAAAGACGTACGAGAGTAAATCCCACTAAATGAAACAAACGGGGCGAAACATTGAAGCACAGGCAGTCAGTGGACAGAACAGCAGTAAGCTACTCCCCATCAGAGCAATTCCATAGTTTGGGTTTAGTTAGTTAGTTGTGATATGCAGTAAGGGTTAGACTCATTATATATTTGATATATTTAAAGTTCTCCAAATGTAAATATCTAAAGAGAGCAGTTCTGCTGAGATGAGTTGGTGTTCTGTATTTTCATCGCTCTGGTTTAGATTAGCATTTCTAAATTAAGTTAGTTGAGGTAGTGATAGTCTTTTTGGTTTGGTTTTCTGTACCTATATGGCTCAGTCTGAGTTTTTCTGAGTTTTTTTTCTGCTTCTCCCAGAGGTACTCTCTTCCAGAGCATGCTCCAATCCCAGGCTCCTCTAGCGAAGCCGTCCTCGTCTCCTCCACCCTGGGGCTCGACGGTGAACTTCTGGCCGTGGACGGAGTCGATCATAGGCACGGTACACACCGTTCTGACAGAGTGGGGGTGGGGTCATGCATACAAGATACATGGGGGGGGGGGAGAGGTGTAGGGGTGGTGTACATGAAGGAAAATACGGACAGCAGTGCCAGTCAAAGACACAAAGACACAAAGACATTGGGTGGGGTGTCGGAGACCAAGACAGAGCGAGACACAGTGGAAAATAGAACAGGTGGGATGAAGAGATGGGAGATGGAGAAAACAAACAGAACAGGGATGAGTGTTAGCATGCTGGCTGTGGTGAATGTACCGGTAGGGCTGGGTGGTATGTTTTCTCTGGGCCTTCTCTCGCTGGCTAAGCGGTACTCTCTTCCAGAGCAAGCTCCAATCCCAAGCTCCTCTAGCCAGGCCGTCCTCATCTCCACCTTGCTGGGGCTCCATAGTGTACTCATTACCATCTATATAGTCTATCAGTGGTACTGTACATACTGTCCTACAAACACACACACAAAGACAGACACACACATAAACCGTTGTCTGTATTGGGCTGATTGCCCTGTTCAAAATGTTGAAGCTGTGAGTTTTACAGCTGAGATATGGAGCAAAGATCACATTAACTGAATATTTTCCATCATTGACAATTTTTTTTTTAACAATGACAGAAAAATCTGAAGGCCGTCCGTCATTTGGACGAACTGGAGGACCAGTAGTTGGACTTGGACCACTACGGGTCACTGTGCAGTGCCGGTGCAACTGCGCCACAAGGGCAGAAGGAGCACATGCTGCAGGATTTCCTCCCTGCGGAGTAACAGCTTGCAGGATCGGGAAATCCTACCTCCAGAGAGTCTGGTGATTCCATCATTTTCAAAATTCAACGTCTTAATCCATATTTGTTGGAAATTTAGCCTTTCAAAAACAACATTTTTTCCTGCAATCAAAAACCTGTTTGCTCTCCCACTTGCTGCCGCACACACACACACACACACACACACACACAGAAAGGGAGGCTCGCAGCTTCGAAAGCTTCATTCAAAAAGCACAATAAGAGGTTTGAATGTAATATACAAAGCTAGCGGACTGTGAAGAGATAATTTGACAAAAAGTCTACTGGATAAGAAACACAGACTCCACCTTTAACTAGGCCTATGTGTTATTATCATTTAAAAAAAAATTAATTAAAATGACGTATAATAATAGATTATGACGGAATCTTTATACTGTATGCATGGTACAGACTCCTGCAGCAACAGTGTTAGCTGTAACACTGTTACAGCTGAAAGCAGAAGCTAATTTAATGCAGTGAAACATCTGGAACAATTGATGGACATGTACACATCTGTAAAATAAAAGCAACCCATAAATCTCTACCACTGGATCAAGACAGAAAAGAAACACTAAATTGTGATAATTATGTATGTGAATGAGCTGCACACAGTGAGCCTTTAGTTTAGAATAAAGGTAAGAGCACAGATCTGGATATTCAAGTACAGATATCAAAATAGGACATGAAGAAGGATGTGGTGCGTAAAAGCTGCCATGTGCATGCACCAACAGTGGATTACTGAAAATCTGTATAGAGAAATGGTAGCATAAAAATGTTTGAGCAATGTTCCCTGTTTAGATCATAACATACTGCCGATCCATAAAAACTACAAAATGTATAAGGAAAGATGAGTTAAAATGTAATAGATAGAATGCAATTGAGTAATAAATAATCTCTGATGGATGTCGGCCAATCTTTATAAAGTCAGAAGTCATTGACAGCCATTATCATGTGTGTGACGCCCAACAGGTGTGTGAGTGTGTTACCTGTCTTTTGAAATAGGGGCAACCAATGGACCATACCAGTTGATTCCAACCTCGCAATGAGCATCCAGGTAGATCAGCACCTAGGAAACAAACACACACAAACACTTGGATGTCTGTGTTCCTTTGTTTGATGAGAATGTCATGGTGTCAGTCTGATCAAAACTACCAGCTGTTGATTAGTGTTTCACACCTAGTATAAGCTGAGGGCCCAACGTTAGAAACTGTATCTGGAATATTGTAATACAAACTCATTTTGAAGGTCGACCCACTGATTACAAGTGAAATATTCACACACTAGTAGTGACAGTAGTTGTGGTAGGAGCAGCAGAAGCATCATGATGGGATACCTGTCCTTTAGTGGCCTTGTTGGCTCCGATACTCCTGGCCTGGATCAGTCCTTCTCTCTTCTCATTTCTGAAGAGTTTTACAAGGCCGTTCCATTGTTTGATGTACTCCTCCAAGCGCTCCTTTAGATGGGCTACACACACACACACACACACACACACACACACACACACACACACACACACACACACACACACACGCAATACTATGTTACACCATTACAGTTGACTTTGTAAACCACCAATGGAGGTACTTGTTTGACACCTGACAATAGTTGGATTTAATAAAGTGTGTCCAGAGCAGCTCTCATCTTTGAACAGGACCCACTTATCTCTGTTCTTCCCACCATCTTTACCAGACTGTTACAAAGTTACGCCACATCACACACACATTCATGACAGTTCGGTCTCCATCAATAAAGCAGCAACAAGTTTGACTTTGGACTCTATGGTAAGATGAAGATGTCGGATTGTTTTCCTGTTAAAGCAGTGTGAGAAACTGGAGGTTTAGCGAGACTATGAATCTTGTGCTCCACTTGAACAGCAGCCCTGGATAAACTTGGTCCGTATGGAATGGAAACAACATAGTTAACACCTAATGGACCTTCCCTCTTGGGGCACAGAATTAAACGTGTGTTGCTTTTGCACCCTGCAACAATCACAATCCGTTAATAACTAGAAAAATATGATTTCACCTTGCTGACAGAGGTGAGTAGTCAGCTATTCAGTAAAACACCGGTCATAAGGGAGCTCTCCTTAATCTCATTGCTTATTTTTGTGCATTGATGCTGAATTATTCAAGAGATAATAACAATGCAACTACGATTACATTTCCCCCCCACTCATATACAGTATGTGAGGAAAGCAAACCCACCTTTGTTGCTGAAGTCATCTATCATGACTATCTCAGCCAGGTATTTCCCGGGAGTCCTCTTGATGACACTGTGGACTGTTCTCAGCAGTGTAGACCAGCCTTCATTATGGAAGACTATCACCACACTGGAGGTCATCAGTCTGTCATCGTAGTGCCAGTACTTACACCTGGAGAGGTGGGACAGAGGGCCAAGTGCGGGTCAGTTAAACTCATTCATTACAGGTCCCCATTAGGAATGTTGCTGCTTTCAACTTCATGTCACTCATAGGATGTGTAGGCGTGTCCAAAATGAGTGAAAATAGTCATCTAATGCAGTGTGACATGCGTTGTATTCTGTTCCGTATCAGTTGAGTTTTAGAGTTGCATGTCATGCAGAAGGTATTAGGGGTGTAATGTAAAACTACTACTCTGTTTATGTCAGAAAATATCTATATTCGAATGATACTGTAAATGGGTGGGGCTTATAATGGGAGTTGTTAGAAATTGTCTGATCTGCTTCATTTCTTTGCATTAAAGGGATAGTTCGGGTGTTCTGAAGTGAGGTTTTATGAGGCTCCTATCTATTGTCAGTGTATTACCTACAGAGAAACAGACAGGAGTACCGACACAAGCAGCAGCAAAACAAATTGAACCACCTATAAAGGTCCTAAAAATCAATATCCGTATAAGTGTACTCTATATATAGAATATTTATGCCATCAGACAGCCCCTTCTGACAGGGAACTGAAACTGAAACGTATCTATGCGTTCTTCAAAGCCACAAACTCCATTGACAAAAACAGTGTGGTTGAAGTTTCTGTGAGGAACCTTTAACTGGTTATGAAACAGTCTTGATTTAATATGGACGCCTGTATATGACCTACATTAGTCAACGAGACCATCAGCAACAAGATTGGCTTATTTCAAATTAGTCAGTCTTAATGCTCGTCATCCTACCAGGTCGAAATCATGCAGGTTCACCAGAAACTCCTACAGCTCAGACTCTAGTGGGGCCTCTGGCAGCGAGCAGCCTGCTGCGGACAGACCCAGATCAGGTTTTCTTTAACAGCTGGAGGTTGCGTTTATAATGGGAGGAAGCTCAGATGAAAGTAAAGTTGGTCTGAGTTGTCCATGATGAAAAATGAAAAAAGCTATCAAGCAAAACCACCCATACATAACAGGTCATGGGGACCTGATAGATTTTTTGTGGGGGACTAGGATGCACTCTGTGTGCTATTGATCAACACACTTTTGTGTGGATAAACAGTAGTACGTGTCTTTTCAGCAGCATTGATACGTAATTGATATGTCACATCATTGTCTGTTGTAAATGTTTTTGTCACCACCGCATTGAATATTGGAATATTGAATATATTGGCAATTTTACAATTGATTCATTGAACAAACAGTCAGGAGCCTCAGTAGCGTGTGGAAGAACCATACACAGCCTCACCAGCCTGGCTCCTCCTCCTCATGCCTCAGCCTGGTCACACTGCTGTGGGATGGCATTCCACTCCTCAAGCAGGATTTGTCGCAAGTCAGCCAACGTGGTTGTGTTGGTCACTCTAGCACGAACAGCACGCCCAAGCTGATCCCACAAGTGTTCACTGGGGTTGAGGTCAGGACTGTTGGCAGAGAGTGTAATGGCCTGCCAACAGTCCTGACCTCAACCCACTTGTGGGATCAGCTTGGGCGTGCTGTTGGTGCTAGAGTGTGACTGTTTGTTAAATGAATAAATTGTAAAATTGCCAATATGTCTTGTTTCTTCCTTGTTACTGATAGACTTCAATCATCCAATCCACCAAACAACACCAAAGAAGAGTCGATAGCAACAGCAGAATAAGCTGTTTGGCATTGGCAGAGAAGATTTGGCACATTTTTCATGGGCACAACCCACATACTCAGCTGTGCTGCTCATCCCACCAATGCATGTTCCTTATGAATGGGGCACCGTTGAAAAGGGAACTAAACAGGCTTTCCAACGGTATAAGATTTATTGCCAGGAAGCATTGTTACAACAGAGAAATAATCTACCAAACACAAATTTCCGAACTTTTTGTTCTATGTTTATATATAACAAACTTTTAGTATATATATATATATATATATATATACTAAAAGTTTGGAGTGTTTAATCCTCCAAGAGATTTAGAAGTTTGGTTTCCAGTAAAATGTGGGGACTGCTGAGCTGAGAGAGGAGAGTGTAACATCCCGTTAGTGTGCGTTTCCCCTGATTGCACTCATCCTCCTCACCTGCCCGGTCCACCCAGCTGCCTCCAATCCTCTCATCACCCCACTCATATACACTCCCCTGCTTTCCCCACTCCGGCTGTCAGATCGTCATTGTTCTTCCCCTGTGCTCCTTGTGTCTCCCGTGCTGTTCCCTCGTGTGGATTTAATGATTTTGGACTTTGCCTTTTTGTTTGTTTTTGCTCGCTCCCGTTTGGAGTCGCTTTAAGTTTTTGTTTATTTATCTTTTGATGACCAGTAAAATATCTTATTTCTAAACTTCACCTCGTCTCCAGTGTCGGTCTCTGCTCATGAGTCTTAGCCCAGCCCTGAACCGTGACAGAGAGAAAGCCTAATGGTGAATGCACTGGGGTCAAGGATAAGAAAAAGTGAAACATCCCTCCCGCTAATGCAATTTTCAAAAAGAAGCCATGGTAGAGGTTGCCAGAAGAATTTAAACTACAGTTGTCATAAAATAAAATTAAGCTGATTTAGTTTATTTCTGTAAGTCGACTTAACAACCAGTACCCCTTCTTATTCCCACTTAAAGGTTAGGTTTGGTTGACTAGTTCTCAAACTGGCGGAACAAATCAGAGAACCATGTTTACCACTGCTTTCTGTAAAGACGACTACTATTTAAGTTAAGGCTTGCGTCACAGAAAGTCTGCTCTGCAGAGAGGTCATGCAGAAACGCATAGGGTTGTCAGGTGATGAAGAATACACATTGGGGCCAGACTACCTCTGTATATAGTTAATCATCAGGTGTTTGGACTGGTTTGGTGCTAGATAAATTAGGCCCTGTTCAGACCTGGCATTAACATGCGTCTTGGGTGATCCGGTCACAAGTGGATGGCACTACGCCAGTTCACCTGGCACTAGAATGCGTCTCCACATGAACCACAAGTGACCACTTGCTCATACGTTAACACTCATACGTTTACACCTACAAAATTCGGCGGGAGACAGCAGTAGTGATATCCTGTATATTAGTGAATTTTGGGTAGATTTCATGAACATAAAGATACAAGGGTCCCCGGGGACCTCCGTACTGCCTCAGAGATTCAGAAAGACGGGGATGAGATGAGGTAGGCAGGTGTCCGGTCTGTGCAGAGCACTGGAACAACTGAGTTGCCTCTTGATGCAGAGTATATGTTAAGGGCTTTTATTTTGAAAGGACAGAAAGGAAAGCGTGAGAGTTATAAATGTGGGAGTTATAAAGTGGGAGTTATAAAGTATTTTCTGTGTTGGTTCAGTTGCTCTGTATTATCATTTCATTACCTTCATAAAGTATAGGCGTTACCTAACCCTCGGCTACACAAGCTGTTGTGGATCACTGCTCTCGGTGGGCAACACAAACACTCTCACAAGTCAGTAGAGTAGGCGGTCCTTCAATGTGGCTCAGGACACCTTTGAATGTGGTCTAAACGATCGGACCTCAATGATTCCTCAATGCATCTTGAGTGCATTTGTGATCGGATTACCGAAGACACATGTAAATGTCAAATGTGCTGGTAAATTATTACGACATGTTATGACATATTAGTATTAAGTGTTGTAATAGTAATCTAGGGTGGATCACAGTTAAAACAAACAACAAAGTGAGTAAAGAAGGTGGCAGAATTGTAGTCAGTATGAACGGCAGTACTCACTCTTCATGGCGTATATCACTGATGGTTCTGTCCAGTGAGATCATGTCACTAGCTACCATGTTGAAGCCAAACTCTTTGATGGAACTCTGGATGGCGTCTTTGTACTCTGGGCCCAGGACAAAAGGCTTGGCTCCCTCTCCAGGACCGCCGAGGACCCCTGGAGGCTCAGGTTCCTTGGGCTCAAAGTTTCCCAGGATACCTTTCTTCAGGACGGGGCTGGTGTAGGCTTGGATGTGGGGTTTGAATGTCACATACTGCTGCTGGATCACCTGTTTTTGGTTTGGCTGCTGGTCGGGATTATGGGCATGGTTGGCACCACCTGGAGATGACAACCAGACACCAAAAGATGACACAATACCACAACATGCAAGTGCTAATAAAACTGTACCTAGTGTCTTTTGCCCTCATTTTCAGATTTCAGAAAACCTTCTTCTGCTTCTGGGATTTTTTTAAGGACCTCATTACAGATGTTGATCCAAATCCCTGTTTGTTTGTTTGCATTGTTATCAGCTACTAGGGCTGCAACTGACATTTACTTTTGATAGAAATAAATGTTTTGATGTTTTTATCAGTTTTGTTATGTCATCCAATAGCACCAAATTTCCTCCTACCCCATGGTTGACAATTTTAAATATCAAATCATCAATAGTGTGCAGAGAGAATATTTGGAGGTTTTCCTCCTTTCTGGAGTAATAAATTGGACAGATTAAACACCAACTAAATGTGATTACAACATTACTTTACATTGACACTTTCATTTGAGTTGCCTTCATATGGTGAAATATCTTAACTTTTGAAAATGTATGAAATGATGAGAGTTGAACAGATCTTAAACCTCTGTTGGACAATGAGTGTATTGTTGTAAACAAATCATAAACAAACGTAAATTCAACAGTTTTCAGACATGTGCTGCATTTACTCTCTTAAACTTGTTTGATACAGTGTCTAACAGCCTAACTACCTTGCAAACACTCCTTCCTGGTAAAATTCACACATATAAAACTTGTACATGTAATATATGTATCAGGACCTTTAAAATGACAGGTAACCTTTACAGCAGTGCCTGCTAAACAAAAGCTTGAGCCTTTTTCTTAAAAATGTAGAAGCTGGGTTTGTTTATGGGATGTTTAAAAATGGAACTGTGCCTCACCATGTTTGAGTCTGATGGAGTTGAGGTCGACCTCCACCCCTTCCACATGAGGCCAGGGCACCACAGGCTTAAACTGATCAGCTAGGTCTCCTTTGGGCAGCACACCATCATCCTGTGTGGAGGATACGACAGAGACATTGCACAGAATGCACATTATAAACATTACATCAGAGAATAATACAGTAGTTGAACATGCTGGGACAAAGAAATGAATGAGTAATAATTAAACAATATGATTAACAGCTACGTGTATCATTTGGGAAGAATATTTAGAGCTGATAAGAGCCTGTCACAAGTAATCACTAACAGGGGGGGATAAATGCAGCCTACATAATGCTCTGTGGGTTTGTCATTATGAGCTTTTAAAGATCATTTTCCTCATTATCTGGTTTTAAAAGATTTACTGCATGGTTGAGTCAGACCCAATTAACCATTAAGGGGACCTTATGCGCGTTAAAAAAGGTACCTTGTTGAATTTTTTACCCCTGGTTGCAGCATTATACCGTTTTGTTTGTTCTCATGCACATTCCTACCAAGGATTTTACAAAACACCACTGATCTACAGTTTTTGGCATAACATGTGTTTGAACCTTTGACCACCAAATTATAATCAGTTTATCTTTGAGTCCAAGTGACCATTGTTGCCAAATTTGAGGACATTTCCTCCTGAGACATCGCGTTCACAAGAATGGGGCAGACGGACAGACAAACCGAAAACATATTGCCTCCGGCCACGGCTGTCACCGGCGCCGAGGCATAAAAAGGCTCCTATTGATTGTACCAAAGGTGAGCAAAAAAGTCCACCAGCCATAGACAGCCAATGTAATAATCATGTCACTCAAGCCTAATTTTACAAAAGTCTTAACTTGTAGAAAGTTTTTTTGTTGCTCCCCTATACTTCAATGGGGTTTTTCCTTCATATGGCAATTTTGTGGCATACAATCGTAGATTCAATGTCTTTATGAAATCTTAAAGGTGCTAAATACGACATTGGGAGCATTTATATTGCCTCTCAACAACTGTCAACATGGCGATGGCTGAGCCGGCGGCTTGCAGCTAACGATGCTAACATCGCTAACAGTGCAAACAACCGAAAAAGTACTGACAGAGCTAACAGTGTTAAACTAAGGGGAAACTGGAGTGTGGGCACTATGCTTCCGTGACAATGCCATCCATCGAGACGGTGTTTACAGCTGTAACCGCCGTATGAGCGCAGTGCAGAGCGGCGGCCGTGAGCTAGCCAGTGGGGCACTCTCACATGCACAAACATGCACTGAAAGGCATCCGGGCTGAGCCAAAAATGTCAAGAAACTCAGATTACAACACACACACAGAGGGAGAGTGACTTAATTCTGTGCTGCAGGTAACCAAGTTTCAAAACATTGTTAATGTATATTACTATCCATAAAGTTTGTTTAAGTCACATTCAGAAGGATTCGTATTTAAGTGGATCAAACATTAACCAACCATTGATAACTGCACTAATCACTCTATGTCTGTATATATTTAAGGCTAATTGCAGGAGGTAGTGTGTAATAGATAACACATCACTACTCCACATCATGTCATTTACAGGATCTAGTCTGGATAGACTCATAGTATATAGTATATTTATGTATTATTTGTGTGCTTGTCGGCACACTTATACCCATAAATGTATCGTGATGCTGCCATTCACGCTTTAAAGCACATGTCAGTCGGAACGTATCAAAAAGAAAAGATAACATCATCTCACGGTCTAACTGGTCTTTTCAGAAAGCTATATCACGGGACGTACTGCTTCAGGACAATAGTATGTGACCATGTTAAAAACATATTCCTGGTCGACATAGCAGGACTTTCAGCAAAGACATAACGTTAAGTGAACTCATGTCAACTTTCTAGACAGTTCCTGCTTAGCGAGGCATGACGCCAAGATGGTGACATATGCGGATATGTATCCGGTGTGATTTCGGAAATCAGAGTTAATGGTAACAGTGGCATGTGAATAGAGCTACTGTACTCGTATTAAACGACAAAAGTTGCAACTGTTGTGTTGCATACAAATGTGTCAAATGACTACATAAGCAAAGAGTATCGAGGCAGCTAACGTTAGTAGCTAGCTACGAACAAATCTCCATGACAACCGATGTAAGTTAGTAGCTAGAGCTAGCATGTAGCCATACAGCTGAATGAATGCGTGTATTAGGAATGATGTTCTTACTATTTAAGACACTACTATGACCCTACTGTCATTATCAGTCACCATCCATGTTACTCGTGTCGCATAGCTAACGGTACGTGTATTGTACACTTCGATGTGTTGGGTCAGAGTCATGCTAGCACGGACTATTGTTACATGCAGTTCCCCTTTGGACACTTTAGGTTAACTGGTTGCTGTTGTCAACTCACCCGTTTTTCAAAGGGGTTTTCATCGTTGGGTTTCGGCGACAGAGAAGACCACAGCACCAACAATCCAAGAAAGGTCCCAATGAAAAGAAAACTCCGTATAATAAATCCAACTTTCAGCCTCATCTTGGAAGCTCTTCCCGGGTAGCCAGGCTGAAAACAAGCTAGATGAGTTAACGTTAGCTGCTAACAAGGGCTAACCGGCTGGCAGGATAGGCAGCCAGCTAACAACTAACGCTGGTTCTAGACGACACTGGCATTAACTCGACAAGCGGTGGTGCTTTCCGCTCAAATTATACTTTGTACTGTGTCAGGCTGATGGAAACGGCTCCTTTCCG
Source organism: Leptoclinus maculatus (assembly GCA_032191485.1). NCBI lineage: Eukaryota > Metazoa > Chordata > Actinopteri > Perciformes > Stichaeidae > Leptoclinus > Leptoclinus maculatus. The sequence continues at coordinate 19,070,194 of JAVDOI010000009.1, forward strand.
GTTCCCTTAACGCGGTGTCCTTCTTGACAATTGGTCTCTCTGACTTGCCACCACTGTTCTGCCCAGCCCAGAGGTACACGCCTGTAGCGGCATTCAATGGTTCTCACTTAATTAAGCAAGAATGTTGCCTGATATATTAGTCATTCTGTAATATACATGGCGTACATGACGGTAGACTCTCTCGTGGACTCTCAGGTATTAAAGCAGGTTCACTGGGTGTGGGAAGAGTAACTAGAGTACCTGTCTGCTTTTTGGAACATTCGTTAGGTGTGCTGCTCAATAATATACCTGTAGGGGCTGTGGCTCATTGTTGTAACGCCCACGTCAAATAGCCTACTAATGCAGAGATACTTATTATTAAGCGGTTATTATGAAGCATTAGAATAATAATACATGTTTGTAGAGTGTTGTCTTTGTAAATTATGTTGTTAATTTCAATTCGATCTGTTGTGTTAACTTCAGAATACCCTCAGATTATCCAGCATATCACCTCTCGGAGGCCATTTGACACGTCGCCATTCCTTAGACAAAGGGTTTCATTGTCAAGCACCACAGCAGAACAAATCAGCTGTAGGCTCCTTATATGACTTGGACTGAGAATCTTCCTAGACTACTTGCTAAATGTGTGTTTAAGTCTGCAGTCAACCACAAATAATTCTTCTCATGCCTTAATAAATTACCTCATGACAATTTGAAAAAGTCTACTGGCCTCATACATTGCTTTTGCAAACAATAGTGTACCATTTGTCCACATTCACTGCTGTGAGACTGCTGGACAGGTCAGTGGGGTCGACATGTCATGGATCATTTATTCATATTTATTTACATATTCATGCAAACACCTGGATGTCGGTACTTGTCAATGGGAAATAAATTCCAATATTTACAAAAGTGTAGATCACCAAAAGTCACAATCATCTGTCAGGGGAAAAAACAAGTCCTAATGAATAAACATTTAAAATAAACCAATTATGGCAACACAAAGGCAATGCACTATGTTCCCAGAGTACAGCTTGCAGCAGAGTAAATCATCAGTGTATTGTGGTGTAATGACGTTATAGTAGGCAAACTCAACCATACAGTTGAAAACATTGTGTGTTGACATAAAATGGTTAATAGGGGGCTTGGCACATCGAAATTTAAAATGTTAAAGAAATGTCATCTGAATTGTAGTTGCTTTTCCGTGTCCCACTGCATGTGTGCCCATCATCCTATACGTGCTCCAGGTAGTCAGTGAGGAGGGTAGGGAGAGGAAGGAGGGGGAGCAGTTTCAGTCTGGATCGACCAATCAGGTTCCTGATCTGGAGTCGACACAACTGGTAGAGACTCCTCGGACAACCTAGAAAGAGACAGAGGGATTTCCTCTTACTGTTGTGATACAACCTGAATTTCGAGTGGTTCCATGCATCAATGTTGAGAATCACTGCAGAAGAAGATATTGCAGTACCTTCAAATGTCATTAGCAGCTGTTGTGTTTTTCCACCAGCAGGTGCTAGCTCCACAGGCCGCTGATCGTTACTGTCTCTGATGTTGACATTAGCTCCATATTCCAGTAACACTGACGCCTGATCTGCACAGTCCTGTCTGACAGTGGCATGCAGAGGGCTGTCACCACCTCTGCCTACATTTACATTGGCTCCTAGAGAAGACGCAGACAAGAGGAGAGGAGAGAAGATTTGAATAATACATTTACTAATGCTGTCGATGGAAGAGAAGATAACTATACACCTGATTTGACCCCTATGCAGAGTAACAAATTAGAATTAGACCCTTTATTAGAGTTCAGAAGAATATACACAGAAACATCACTTCTTCACAGAGAAACTGCCTTGAGTGGTGGAACCCAACCTCGGGGTCAGGACCCCAAAAGAGGTCCCAAGATAATCCTGAAAAATGTTTGCATTTTTCTTGTTGGACACTGCATACCTTCACCTCTTCATGCCTGAAAAAATCCTTTAACTGAGACATCCCCAGTAGGAAAACATGGCCACTCCAAGGCAATAACCTGTGACAAGGGGTCACAAATAAACATTGCTTGATTTAAAGGGGGTCACAATACAAAACAAGTTGAGAACCACAGGCCATGTGATGCATCCAAGCCTCCTTATCACGTTCTGTTTTCATTGTTTCCGCTTTTCACTTATTATTTTGGTATACTCACCCCCCCCTCTCGTTTCAGAAATCTTCACTTCCTGCCCTTGTGTGTCTCCCACCTGTGTGACTGTCTGCCACCTCCTCAATTAGTTTCACCTGCCTCATTGTTTTCCCTGTCCCTCATCACCCTTACTCCTCAGTGTATTTAGTCCTTGTGCTCTCCTTGTCTGTTGCCAGTTCGTCTCAGCTCTTTGTGGTTAGCATTCCAGCATTCTAGTTTCAGTGTATTTCTCTAGTTTGAAGACCCTGTTTCTGTATTTTTTGGACTGTTGCCTAGCGTTTTTGATACCTTTGCCGTTTTTTTATATTGCCTTAAAGTACATTTTTTTGATTCACTGCCTTGTGTCCTGAGTCTGCTATTGATTCCTTTGTCGGTTGGCTCCAGTCTGATAGAGAGCATTGTAATCTATTCAGTAATGAGGATTACAAATAGACAGGGAAGAACATTAGGATGACTTTGGGTGGTCAGGAAAACTTCCAGATTAGTCTTTATCAGCCTAAGTAAAAGGTATTTTTAGTACAACATTCTGACTAAAGTTGCATTAAGCAATATTTTCTATATTAGCACTAAATCAAAACATTCCTTTTAATGTGAAAAGGTTGCTGGTAGTTTAGTCTAAGGCCCAATCCCAATGTCCACACTCACAGACTTTGTGATGCGGTCACGCAAAGTCTGTGAGGGCTCAAGGCTGTCCCACTGTAAAATCATTAAGTATTTAAAGGCTGTCCCGCAGACATTTTGAGTCCTTTATGCACACCCTCTGTAAGTCCACATTTCTGCAGACTTTCCCTGAGGGAATTATCCACTATTCATAGCGTTGTGACATTAAACACAAGGTTACCAAGGAAAGCCTGGAGGTGTAAAATAAAGGTTAAAAAAAAGTGGATGGCACATGTATTGTGCCTGGCATATTACATTTACACAGAAACATTAACGATTGAAGATGGTACATATAAAAACGTGAACCATAGGAATGCAAGCATAGGCTTTATTACACACCTGATTTATTCATCAACCATTTATTAAAAGATTTTAAAGATTATAAATAGATTACCCCTCATCTCATAAGGCAAGAGTCTGCAAGACGTTCAAATCAGGAAGTATTAAAAATATAAAATAAAATCCCACAATTGTTTTTGTGTCATCAAGTAACGTGATGCGTCGCCGCAAAGTGCTGTCCCATTCGTATTCATATCATTTCAAGCCCTTTCAGTCTCTCACACTCAACCACTTACCAGGTGACGTCAATAAGTCCCCGAGGGTTCAATGCTTGAGGCCTTAGGGGCCTTTAGACTCACAGCCCGTTTTGCAGCATTCCTTTAGCAAAACTTTGGGCATAGTGACTAAAGCTGCTCGTTTTCTGGATCAAAGAGACCAAAACAATCAGAGGCCCAAGCCCAATGTCCCCCTAAAGCCTTAAACCCTGAACCCTCAGGGACTATTCTGACGAGTGTGAGAGACTGTGAGGGCTTGAAATGGTGTAAATACGAATGGGACAGCACTTTGCTGCAACATATCATGTTACCATGACGTCATATCATGTTATGTATAATTGTGGGTATTTATTTTATACTTTTTACTCCCTGATTTGAACGTCTTCCAGGCTTGTAATTCTCAAATAATCCATTTACTCGTTTTTTCTCTCAAAACAGCTCTAATAACAAAATGAAAAGAAACGGTTAATGAATAAACCAACTGTGTAAAAAAGTCTCTGCTTGCATTCCTCTGCTTTCATGTGTTTTTTATGTTCCATCTTTCATGCTTAATGTTTTTGTGTAAATGTAATAGGCCCGGCTGAACACCCATGTGCCCTTCTCTTGGTTTACCTTTTTTTCTCCTTACGTCTCTGGCCTCCACTGGTTACCTCGTGTTTGATGCCACATTGCTATGAATTGTGGCTAATTCTGCAGAAATGCAGACTTACGGAAAAGGTTCATAAAGGGCTTTATATGTCTGCGAGAGAGCCCTCAAACACTCGATGATTTGACAGTGGGACAGTCCTGAACCCTAACGGACTTTGCGGGAACGCACATCAATGTCTGCGAGTCCTGGAGAGTGGAGATTGAGATTGGGCCATAGAAAACTGTGGGCACCTGCTCCCAGTACAGCAGGTAACACTGGTGTCCTACAAGTTAAAGTGTAGTAAATGAGACACACCACTGTGCAGCAGGATCTTTGAGCAGGCCGTGTGTCGGTGTAGACAGCTCATGTAGAGAGGAGATCCCAAGTGGGACAATTCGTAGTCTGGATCTGCTCCATGAGACAACAGGGACTCCACACACTGGCTATTACCTGGACGCACACACACAATGAAGAAACATTCACAAACTTTAAAACGCTGAAGGGTAAAAGCTTATGTTGCAATACCCAGGGCTCAGGACTCATTTTTCCACTTTTACCAACTTTCTCTCAGTTGGCTGCATCAACACTTGATTTTTTTAGTACAGCATGGTGTTTAAAATAATAAGAATAATCATTTTCTAACATGTTAGCAGCTAAATGGATTGTTTCATAAAGGTCTACGCTGCTTGTACACGTGCACCACAAGCTGTGGTAATGGTTGCAGTCTGGAGCCCTTTGTGCTCTTTGTTATCAGGTTTTTACCAGGATCTGACCTTTCTACTGTAGTTACACATTACAACCTGACCTATAAATGTGGCAGCAGCTGATAAGTGAGGTGAGATTCTCAGCCACATTCCACCAAAACCTGCTGGATGATATGTAGAAAATCAAAACACACAGACTAATCCAGCTATAACTACACATACTGGATACTGAACTGTTAAATCATATACTGCCACAAAGACCCTGTTCTGTGTATTTACCTCTCTTGCAGGCTTCGTGCAGAGCTGAGGGGAAGTGTGTGTGGGTTGTGTGTGTGTGTGCTCCATTCTGCAGCAGCAGTTCCAAACAACCGACACTCCCAGAGGCACAACAGTTGTACAGAGGAGTGCCACCATCGATGGTGGCAGCATTCACCTAGACACACACACATATATGTGTGAGAAATACACAACAGTCACGATATCAAGCAGCTGCTAAATGACAGTAACGTGTTTTAGGGTGGACACATGGTGAACATGTAATAATGGTGGGGATAAGAAGACCAATACTTACATTTGCTCCAGCATTTATTAATGCTCTGACACAGGCCACATGTCCTGACAGGCAGGCTTCATGGAGAGGGGTCACATGATCGATGGTGACAATGTTGGCGTGATATCCCTAAAACATTCAAAGCACACAGTGTTATGACTTTAGTTGTTTAGGAAGCACACTCCCTTGTTTGACTTTGTCTTTGACTTTTGTCTTTCTGTTTTGAATTCATTCCGAGTAAATGATAACAGAGACGGCGACTCAAGTTTGTCGAGTTTGAGATGTTGACTTTTCATGATCACTTTTATTTGTGTTTTTACTGTGAGCTATGAATTTAAGACTAATTCAAAGTATTGTAACTTCCACATCCTTGTATGTAATCTATTAATCTGGGGTGTAGGGTTATATGGGGGCGGGGGCATTAAGGGTAGGCTATTTGCTAGAATATCACATCCTTATTTTGTATGTTGTATGCAGTGCAATTCAGCTGCAGACCAGCATACGTTTCCACACACTAAATATAGCAAACACAAAGTGCAAACACTAATCCCTGCCAAATGTCCTGTGTGTGTGTGTGTGTGTGTGTGTGTGTGTGTGTGTGTGTGTGTGTGTGTGTGTGTGTGTGTGTGTGTGTGTGTGTGTGTGTGTGTGTGTAAGGACCTTACCTGGGCCAGCAGAGTGCGCAGGGCAAGCAGTCGACCCTGAGAAGCTGCTTCATGGAGAGGGGAGCGATCTGCCCAGGACCCTGGACACACACACGCACACACACACACACACACACAGACAAGGAAACAGACGAACAGTTTTGTTACAAGTGTAGCAAAATGTGCCACTTAACTGACACACAGAGTTATATTGTTATATGCCATTGAATTTCACTTAATTTGAACATCCTCTGACAGAGACAGACACTGTGATGGACAGGACAGTATGCAGGGGATACAACACTGATTTACTACAAACTCAAGCTGTCAGAATGTCACGGTTTGGGGTTTAATTGTTTCTTCTGTTTTATTTGGACTTTCCCTGCCTCTTGTGCCCTGTGTTCACTTCCTGTCCTTGTCTATTTCCCGCCTTTGTGATTGTCTGCCCCGCCCTTCACCTGCACCCTCCCAGTGTATTTAAACCCTGTGTGTCCCCTGTCTCAGTGTCGTCTGTGGTGTATCCTGGTCCTTTGTGTTACTTGTTCTGCTGATCAACCCTGGTATGTTCCCTGATTCATCTCTGCTCTTCCCTGTTTTGAAGTTTTGTTTTATTGGACAATTTTGTTACCCATTTTTTGACTCCTCTGTTTGTGTTGAACATTTTCTTTACTATTAAAACCACCTATATTCAACCCTCTGTTTCCCCGTGTCTCCCTGCATTAAACGTGACACAGAGTCCCCTCTATAATCACATAAAGAGTCTACAAGGGCTCTAAAGAATCATTTGGGGCTATCTGCCTCATTCTATGGTGGATTGTCAGGAGGCTACTAAAATAATTTGTAATAAGTCAGGGGCACCAGAATGAGCTGAATTACACCAAAAAGAAGTTAAATTCTACAGCGCAAGCATACTTTCATCGTTAGTTTATAGATCCAAATTTTCATTCATCATTTAGCAAATATGTTTTTGATTTCACCATTTTGCTGCATCAAATATTGAGAAGCGTGAGTGTTCGTCCCATTACATTATACTGACCACATTAGCGGTCAAAATAAATCCAAAACAATACAGAATATTGTCATCTTTACATGTACATACTGTGCATAATCATTCCGTTCATGTATATTCAGTATATATTCCTTTGCACTATTTGTTTTGTTTAAAACTTACAGAACATTTGTAGTTAGACGTTTTATTTCTTTTAATCTTTCCAGCTTTGTTGTCCTTGTCCCTCGCTGTTATTTCTATTTTTGTGTAAGTACATTGTGAGAGGTGCTAAAAAACAAATACATATACATGCATAAAACTGATACTGATTCTGAACTACAGAGGGAGCCATGGCGGACCAGGACCGAGCATCAACTGCAAAGTCCCTGGTTTGAGTCTGGCGGGAGACCTCGGTTGCAAGTTCCCCATCTTACACTTAAAGATACAAAACAGTGATATGTTAAAATCACAAAGAATTGTATAGTAGTAGCTAAAAAATGTTTGCAACATAGAAGTCGTTAGTTGTAGCCCGACTCATTTTGAATTAAAGGAAAATATCTGTTCAAAACACAATCTGTAGCAGGTCTTCAGCTTCGCTCCCTGTGGTTATATTTAGTGGGAGTGAGCTGTTTCCTCAACAGCTGGGGCATCACCACTGCACCTCAGTACACACCACATGAACTCACAGTCTTGTCTACAACATACCCATATCTCCGTCTCCCCACGGCACATCCAGCCACCGGTAGATATAAGACATTTTGAGTGAAATGAAAGACCGCCACACCTGCTTGTCCTTATGTCAAGTCTGTCAGACTGGAAGATCCCCTTACCGGCTCCAATGAACACTGTCAGCCAATGCAAATACTAATAATAACTACTAGCTAGCTAACTGAATACGTAGCTGGATAACTGACTGGTTGCTTGCGTCACAGGTAGAGCAATCCTATCAGTGTGTTGAGATCAAACCTAACACACTAACTTAACCAGCTTACTCATATGTTTAAAGCCTTTTTTATTATAATTCAATCTGCTGGGACTAGACGGTTACAGAGACGGCGGCCATATTTAGATGGTCTGTGAGGTCTGTCCCTGACCTCTGTACATGCCACATGCTCACTTTTAAAGGGATGGCTACAACTATCTGATTGGCCCCAAAATGTTTGCCATGTCGTTGGCTTTCACCTTGCTGCGGAGCGGATGTAGTCTCTGTGACATAGCTCTCTGAAGAGTCGCTGTGACGCTCAAAAGTTGCTCCGACTGTTGCAA